>KZ806980.1:28169-41978 GCA_000696205.2 Oncopeltus fasciatus
GGGGGGGGGAGTTAACCCCAACCCCCAACCTGCCTCTGTCAGTGTCAGCTGACCGGGGATTTATTGAATCAGTGTGGACAGTTGGCTTTAATTGGCCCACATCTGACTATTGGCCTCCCTGATTCGGGCAGAAGAAGTGTTGTTTTAGGCCGTTTCTAGCTCTGCCCCAGGCAAATTAGGCCCCTGCAGGTCAATGTTTTCTATTTGAAGAGGCCATGTCCACATAAGTCGGCTTTCATTGCCCTCCACAGAACTCTAGTTCAAAATGGGATTTGAGTGATATTTGAACACATATTTTGCAAACCCGTTTCCATTAACTTTTTTCCTACTGCAAATATTAATTAAAAATCTCAAATTTTGTCCATTCAACTGACTTTATCATATGATTAAATTGAATAGAAGTTAACTCTATTTTTATAAACATTCTCATTGGTGTGTAATTTGACCACAACCAAAGCGAATTTAGTTGGTGAATATTCGTATTTGAACTTTTTATGTGATGGATTTTACCAAGATTGTAGAATATATCTTATATCCCAACCCTTTTCCTCTTCTGATTTTAACCAATTATAAATTCTTTTAGTACAATCAAAACAGTAAAGACCAAATTCAGCTTTAATATTTTAAAAGTGAGAGTTATCGTCTAACACTCGAAGTTACATACGTTTTATGGAAAACTGTTTAGAACAAATATTTTTTTAGATATTTTACTATTTCGTTCTATATATATTTATTTTGGAACAATAATAATAACAAATATAATAATATTTTCAACCCTCACTTTACAATTGTACTTCCACAATACAATTTACAATGAAATAATCAAATTAAATTTGGTAATTGAACTTTTTTTTTTTTGCTAATATCCCGTTCAGTCACTTATTTATTTAAATAGGTCAGGGGCGGGGTGAGGGCTGGATATAGATGGACACATATTTTAAAAATTTATAATATAATGCTTTTTGTTTTTAAATTTTTGTAGCTAAAAAGAGGCACAATTTAATTTATTTACATTCCATAACAATTTTGCGAAAAACACAAACGCCCTACTCCACACACGTAAACCCCTTCACACACTTTTATATATAAATAGTTAACTTATATTGTATATAAATATAAATGTCAGCGTAGGGTCGGTGAAGATTCGTTGAAATTTCTCAAGTCGCATTCGGTAGGAGTTAACAGAGTGTCTTGAAGGTTTGGACTTGGCATTCTTGTTGGCCAGGCGATATTTAGGCTAAGATCCTTAAGCTAGATGTCATAGGGAAATTAGCTGGGATCAAGATAAACGCATCTGAGACTGAGGGAATGCGGGTGATTATTGAGATAGATGCAGATCCTCAAATCCTTCTGGACCGAGTAGAGGAATTCGCCTACCCGGGAACCATTGTGAGTAAACATGGAGGAATAGATGAAGAGATAAATACCGGATTCGCAAAGCCAATGTAGATCTTTTGCTGCGCAGAAGCTCAAATAACAAGTCAGTGTTGTTCAATGGCTACGAGACGTGGAAGGTGTCCAAGCCAATTAGGGTATAAGTGAGCTCCAAGTCTTCGTCAGCTGGTGCTTGAAGAGAATCCTCCCGATCAGTTGGGATGAGAAGAGCTTGGACGAAGCATGAATCAACAGCCAATGGTGTAACAGATCGCAATCAGAAGGTGTAGATGGATCAGCCGCAGCCTCGAGGAAGCCAGAGAGAACCATCGACCGGACTGTCCCCTCCAGAAAGGAGTAAATCCTGGAGCAAGGTGAAGGCCTTTATCAGAGATATAGATCGCAGGCGCATATTCACGTCTTTACTATGCTCCATAATTGATTTTTGCCATGGTACCAACTTGAATAACTTGATTTCCAGGTTAGGAATGATTGATATTCCAGGTGGAATGGCCTTCTATGTCCTCTTTAAGTATCTTGTTAAATAGCTTTCTCGGTTTTTACTTTAGGTCCTGGAGCTGGGAGTGTACTTACGGTACAAATCTGAGGTAACTTGGCAGGGATGTATTTAGCACCTGGTACCTCAGAGGTAACTGGCACCTGGATTTGATGAGGAAGTTAATATTTTTTTCTCCAGTACTAATTTATAATGTATGAAATATTCGGTTCTAATCTTTATCTCAAGTTCTTCTAAGCTCACATATTTAAAGCTGTTAAATAATATATAAAGAAAGTAATAAATTGTTATTATTACATAAATGACATAAATGGGACAATAAAAAAACTTGAAATATAATCATAGGCTGTGAAATACATTTTGAATGTAACAAAACATTTGACGCTAAAGCTTCTTTTAAAACAATTCTTTCTCAACTTAAATATTTTTTTAATTTATAATATTTTTGTTGTAACACAATATTGGTGCAATAATTTCAAAAGTTATTTATAAAATTTGAATGAATAATAGCTGAGAAAAAATTAGATATTTTGTTGTTCACGTAGGCTTCCACGGTCCTCAGACATATTTACCAATACTTCTTCCGGGTAACCGTGTCTTGGAGTTTTTAGGTGCCAAGCTTTCGCACATGGTGTGATAACATGGCACCTAAAAAAACTCCAAGACACGATTGAACCCGGAAGAAGTATTGGTAAACATATATTTTGTTGTTCCTTATCCTTTTAATGAAATAAATGAAGCAATAAAGTGTTGTCATAATTTAAGGGAAAAAAAAACCAAATAACAAAAGGAAACATACTCACAAAAAATTACGGAAGATCACACATAATGAAGCTTGTACAAAATAAATAATTAAAATTAATTTTAATCGTACAGGGAGCAAGAAAAAAAAAAAAAACTCTACCTCAGCCGGGAATTTTTTTTCTAGCTCTCTGTACGATTCAATGTGGGATTACTTTACCACAATTATCATCATGATTTAAATAATTAATGTTTCTAGCATATTCCGTTTGGGATAAAAATATAGCCAAGAGATTTCACAATGTCAGTGATATCGTGAATTCAGTCAGGGTACTCATCCAGGTGCTAAAACCAAATGAAAACCAACCCCATTTCACTGATTAGAAGAGCAGGATCAGTGTGATCGTCACTTTACCCGCTGGGACGGGGCTTGGGAATGAGAACGATCCAACATGGGTGAGATTATCACCTCAGCCAGCGGGCTCATCCAGGTGTTATAACCACATGAAAACCTCCCATTTCAATGATTACAACAGCTGGTTCATTGGTATCGCCACTATACCCCCATCCCTCTGGAGTGGATCACGGGAATGATAAATTTCTATCATCCTTGAGAATGTCACCTTAGTCAGGGTACCCATCCAAGAGCTATAACCACATGAGAACCTCCCATGTCACAGATTACAACAGCTGGTTCAGCATGATTGCCACTATCCTCCCCACTTCTTCGGAGTAGGACATGGGAATGAAAACTCCCCATCGTCGGTGAGATAGTCACCTTAGTCAGGGTACCCATCCAAGAGCTATAACCACATGAGAACCTCCCATGCCACAGATTACAACAGCTGGTTCAGCATGATTGCCACTATCCTCCCCCCTTCTCCGGAGTAGGACATGGGAATGAAAACTCCCCATCGTCGGTGAGATAGTCACCTTAGTCAGGGTACCCATCCAGGAGCTATAACCACATGAGAACCTCCCATGTCACAGATTACAACAGCTGGTTCAGTATGATTGCCACTATCGTCGGTGAGATGGTCACCCTAGACAGGGAACTCATCCAGGAGCTATAAGCAACGTTCATGGAGAGGAGGTGAGGAAGAAATATATATTTTACCCCAATTATATCTGAAGGTTGTGCTTTAGCCAGTTGACATGGAAACATATTTTCTACTGTCACTAAATATGCAGAAGAATATGTCTGCAGTTTTCCAGATGTCAGTCGATTAGAGAAAATTCTCAGGAGATTAAAGTGCTAAAACATAGAATGCCTTCAAGCACCATCTACTTCTTCTATTAGGTATCAGAAGGATTCTGTCCTTTTTGGCCTTCTTCGATAGTTCTCCCTCTTACATTTTAAATAATTTGAATTTAACGGAGTATTGTTAAAGTTGTCTTAAAAATGGAATACATCAATTTAATATTTGAGAGAAACCTGAGGGAAAATCCCTACCTACCTTTAATTGTGCTAGGTTATGTAATCAATATATAGAAGTTTACATTCCGAGGTCAATGTTTATCCCCGTCCTATATTTATTTAAGCAGGGTGTTTAAAAATAATATATCAAGTTCCAATGGAGATTTTTTTTATACCGTAGATATTATTATTAGATGTTTTTTTGGGGTTCGGTCATGGTAGATTTTTAAAAAATACTAATTTTTAAAAAAATGCCATAATTGTTTGTAATATGGTGGCTTTCTGAAGATGGAGTCTCTCTTCATAACTCTAACTTTATATCGCCGATTTGGTTGCCTAGAAGTTAACAAAAAACAACTAACTCGTAATATAATTATTTGATATTTAAGAAGCATAAATCTGAAATATATCATTGCTGTAAGGCTCAATGTTAGAAATTTTTTTTATAACCTTTATTTACATATTACATTCTGTTAAAAATAAATAAAAACATTTTGTAATTTGATTACAATGAATAATAGAAAAAAAATTACATTAATGAACGTCACATGAGGAGAGAAGGTGACCAGTGACACCACTCTCAAATTATTTACAGACTATGTCCCCAGGAAGTCGCGGGGCCATCTTTGTTTGAGTCGACGGGGAGGGTTGTAGGGGTTGGAGTTGGAAGTTCTGTGCTAGTGGATTAGGATGAAATGTCAGTTTTTTTCATACTAATTTAATAAATGAGATCACGCGGCCTTTTATTCAGGAGACGCGGTGGGTTGTCAGGATGGGTAAAGTTGGCTAGGTTTCGGACTAAGGGATTGGGATGCAAGGAATGGTCAGAGTTGAATTTATTAAAAGAGTAGTGATAATATCTTTAATAAAAGAAGTTTCTTGTTCATTGTGGAGTGTGGAGTTAGCGACATAATAGGGTGCATCAACTATGATTCTCAGGTTTTTGTATTGAAAGGACTGTATTCTTTGGATGTAGGATGGTTTAGCAGTTCCCCACAGTTCGATTCCTTCCAAATAGGTCTCAGCAGCGTCTTATAAATGGTATGTTTGTTGGTCACAGTCAAAGTTGACTTGCGACTTGGTAGTTTGCATTTAACGAATCCATCCAATTGCTTGCTTAAACGAGCCTAAATATCAAATTTGAATTGAATATAATTTTGAACGAATTATATTTTAATATTAGATGATTTTAGTTTGGTTCGGTAAAGGTAGATTAAAAAAAATACATATTTAAAAAATTTTTTTTTTTTTAAACATTATCTGCTAACGTTTCGGCTTACATTTTAAGACATCTTCAGGGCTGTAGAAATACAATGTCATGAGAATACAATAATAATTCACAATATCATAATGTAGAATTGCCATAATGTAATGTGATATCAAAAATATGAATGTAGAAAGCTATGTAAGAGAATTTAAAAAGATTTTTAAAAACAATTTGAAAAACATTGTGACAACAACTTATTGAAAAATACTTAAAATATCATTAAAACAGTAGTTTACCACACCTGTCTATCATGAAGACGAGAGAGGACGTCCTGTCCCTAAGTTCACATTTCCATGACTAAAGTATAAATTTTCCTTATACACAACGTGGGAGGTAGAAATGTGGGGGGAGAAGGTATGAGGCGGAAGGTACAAAGGGAAAGCTGCCTGTTGCAAGAGAGAGCAATAAAAAGGACAAAGGAAAAAATGAAGGGTATTATTGGGAATAGGTGACTTTGGAACTGGGAAAAATGTTTGACAGGTTTATTGAGAAGGAGGGCTGATGGTTTTTAGAATGTTGAAAATGTTAGAATAAGTTGAGGAAATTTGTTCTATGTCCATGTTTTGGATTATATTTTAAGCTTCGGCAATGTAGGATCGGTGAAAATCATGGGTCATGGGTCCGATGTAAATAATTTGATTTCCTCGAGGGGGATGTTCAAGCTATCCACAAATATATCTGAGGACGAGAGTGCAAAGTTATTTGGCAGGGGGGGGGGGGGGGGGACNAAAATTTAAAAGAAACGGTAAATAAAAATTTCTTTAAAAAAACTAAAAAAAAAAAAAGCCTAAATGGTTTGATTATGGTCCATTTAAAACCAGATTTTTTTATTATGTTTTTGCATTAACGTTCATTTAGAAAAAGTTAGAGAGGAAAATATTATGAATTAATTTACGGGTTAAGTTTCTAAATTTAGGGTAAGTGGTATTTTGACAGAAGTGATGATGGTATATTTCTTGAAAATGCTGAGGATTATTCAGGTCGGGGAGTAACTAATTGAGGCGGGTTTTTATGGTTTTGGCGGGAGTAGGTATGCGATGGCCGTTTTAGATAGCCCGAGGCGTGGGTAACCGTGTGGCGAGAGGAGCTGCCCGGGAATCAGGGTTAAGAAGTAAGGGAGAAAGTGTGGTGAGACTTTCGCCGTTCAACGGGGACCGCCCCAACCTTGCTCCGCCTCGCGGGGCCCTGGCACATTTAGCCCCATCGCTCTCAAGGATGGCTTTTTTTCTTCTTTTTTTTTCGTGAACCCTGACTCTGTGCGCGTCACCCCCCACCATGCTGTGCAACGCCTGCCCCATAGTCAGCTGCAGGGGCGGAGATGGCAGGGGGGGGGGGAGGGTGAATTTGGTATTCCACTCTGCCCTACAATGTCTGGGGGAGAGGGGGTCGGTAGACACATTTAGTGGCAGGGGGGGGGGGAGGGTACTCCCTCACGAACTCAGCATTCGCGAACGTCCCCGTCTGTCGGCGCTCTCTGAAGCTGTTAATCAGCGTGAGAACTCTGTCAATAGCTGGAGAACTTGCGGGGGGGTGTGTGGAAAGCCGAGTACACACCCCTAGTAGGTAATGTCCCATCAGCTGTTTCCTAATCACCCCTGCTGATGTGTGAGCAGGCAGGCAATCTACCTGAGATCCAAAATCGACCCGTATACCCCCTCACCAACCCCTAACCCCTTCAGAGGGATTAACCCTCCTAATCTACCCCTCGATTAACCATTAATCTGATTTTAATTTTACGTCCACCTCCCCCTCCTCCTGGAACGGAAAATAATAATACCCTCAACTAATCTAATAAAAATCCTTTGTTCTACTCCCTTTTTGTAAGTATAATTTTTTGTTGAATGAAAGATTAAATTTACAAGCCAGATTTAAAATTATAACTTTTGTATAAAAGCTTTGTGAAACATTTTCATATAAATATAAAGAAATTAAATTTTATCTCGAACAATTTTAAAGTACTTTGTGAAAGCCGGTATTGATGGGGGGAGGTTTTTTTATTTTTAATTGAAACAAATCTCCGATCCCGTGTCAAGCGAGAGGAAAAATAAAACCCAGTACAAAACCAAAGTATAAGGGAATTGATAAATTTAACCATTTTTGGAATTAAAATAACAATGTTGTTTATTCTGAGTAGCTGACGCCAATGAAAAAAAACAAACAAAGCAAGTAAAGTTCATTAGAATATTTAATGCAAATTAACAAATAATCATGTATAAGAGAAAAGTGAAGAACCCAAGAACAATATTGGAAGTCCAGCTGAAAACAGTATGAAAATGATGCCAATTCAAAGAGCAATTAATCATTAAACCAAATGAAGGGTGGAAAAAAAAAGTATAAAAGAGACAAACAATAAATAGAACCAATTAAGTTCGTAGAAAAATATGTCGATCCGAATATAGCGTAACTCTTAAATTTGGTTAGGTTTACCGTATGGGTACACTTTTGTAATTTAAGGCTAACTTAGCCTAAAATCGAACAGAACCAATTAACAATTATTAATAAACATATTAACATTTATTGTTGTACGACTAGCGACATGGTAGATTAAAAGAAAAATTAATTATGTATTATGAACAAATTATTAGAAATCAAAGTTCTCCTTTTAAATTAATTTCGTCAATTCAAAATTCTTTTACAAATATTTATTTGGTTGTGGTTTATTATCCTACGTAAATTTTAAACAATTAATGAGAGGGAATAGAATAAAGAAATCTAACTGTCCCAGCCAGGAATCGAACCTGGATCTCGTGCTTTCTGGGCACTAATGCTAACCATTACACCACCAGGACGAGCTAGATATCTCATTAAATTCCTTCTACATCCAGGTTCGATTCCTGGCTGGGACAGATAGATTTTTTTATTCTATACCCTCTCATTAATTGTTCAAAATTCTTTTACTTTGTTCATTTTTTAATTTTATTTATTTTGTATAAGAAACCAATTATAATTAATGAAAATTAATTTACAATAATCAATTTTCAAAAAAATGCAAATTTGTAGTTTAACAATTACAATAAAATTCAAAGTTAAATTATTTTATCTCAGCTGAGTTTGTTTACGACCGAATCCGTCCATGGTACCAAAAAAATGCAATCGGGGAAAAAAAATGATATTGACGAACACAAATTTAAAATTGAGATCTCATTAAGTATTCGAGGAACGAATTTTATGTTTGAAGTTGAACGTCGAATAACAAACAATGTTTGGGTTTAGAAGAAGAAGGTTACCTTATCAATGATATGACGGCCAATTGTTTCAATGTGGAGAGGTTTCCACGAAGAAAAATATAATATCCCTCATCACCTCTTGCCATTGTAATTTAGTGTTGTTGTTTTTTTTCAGTCCTTTGTAATCAAATTACAAAATGTTATTGTGTTAACAAGAATGTTATAAATGAATAAACGTCGAAAAAAAAATTCAGAATAGGTGAAATTTCAAAACTAAATGAAGAGTAATAAAAAATTTTTAAAACTAGTAATAGGAACATTTTCGTTGCAGTAGCTTACTTACGAATTGAACACTGTGGACTCTGTAGGAAAGATTCGAGGACATCACATTTGAGCTCAAGCAGTTCTTGTTCGTTCAACCTTTGCGACAAATCCACACTAACAAAAGCCATTAATCTAATTTTATCTCGTGTCTTTCGTTTGAACGGCATCTTGAACGTCCTGAGTTGTAAAAACGTTCCAGCTCCTTCTTCCAGCTTGTAAACCATCACTGTTTTTATAGGACTTTTAATGGCGAGCACACAGTTCCACTGATTCAGGTTACTGACACAGCTAAAGTCTGTCGAATCACATTTTATAAATTTGTTATTCTGTGTCTCCCTTTATTTTAAATGTGGACATGTCACATGGGCAGTCAATATCATAATGAAGCTACCCCAGAAAGAAGTAATTATTTTAATGGAAAAATTTACAAATGATGGAGACACATGACGTCCTATAACCACCTGATAGAATTACACTCTATCCCAAATTTAAAAATATCTGTCCAAACTCTGCAATGTGTATATTTTATACATTCCTATTAATTTAGACACAAACACGCAACGAAAAATTTAGAATAATTATATAAATTACTAATTTGATATTACAAACCGAAAAATAAATTAGTAAAAACAATAAATTCGCTAAAATTTTCACTTTGACTGAAATTCATTGAAGAAATGGGTTACATTCTTAAATAGAAAAATTAATTTTACATCATCAAAGTTACATAACTTCAATTTACATTAATTATATATTTTCAATAAANGGCTAACAGACTTTGACCTCCACGCCCATCAGCCTGTCAATACTAATGTGAAAATCTTTACCATTCTACAGTCTCCCATGGGACATAAAATTTAAGTTAATATAAAAAAAAATATACATAAAATTGGAAAAAAAAAAAAAAAAAACATTAACACAAAAATATTTCATCAAATTAATAGTTTGAAAGCATTAATTATGAAAATGCTCCAAAATTAAGCATTAATAAATTAATGGTAAAGCGTTATTCAACGATTAATGAATTTGAATTTCATTTAACCCCCACCCAATATTCTTATTTGCTCGGTGTCATTCTAACATTTTTTTCAAATTATTAAATTTGAACATTACCACAAATGTTCAGCAATACATGTAAATGGCTAATCTCAAACCAATATTTACCAAATACTCATCAGACTCCCAAAAACCACTCCCAGATTCGCTTAAAAAGCTCATCATAGCGAAACGCCGCTCAAGAGCATTGTTCCAAAAATATAGACACCCCTCAGACCACAAAGATGTTAATCATCTTTCCAGACTCGTAAAACAAAAATTAGGCGTTTTATGAAATGAGGCCTTTAATGCCTACATGTCTACCCACTTAGTAGAAGACAAATCCCATTGGATTGCTACTCACAGAATCCTTAAGAACCATGAAGCTTCTACTCCCTTGCGTCGAGGAGATGGTTCCTTGGCTTCTTCTGAGAAAGACACGGCCGAAATGTTTGCCCAGCTCTCAAGCAAACATTTACTCGTCATTCATATCCCTTAGACCTGTCCAATGCCGCGAAGACTGAGGAGTCTCTGGACATACCATTACCTATGTCCTTGCCACTCAAGGCAGTAACACCTTCCGAGGTCAAGTACATAATCTCTCATCTGCCTAAGGGCAAATCACCCGGATATGATTCAATCACCGGCCGAATTCTCCGAAATCTTCCCAAAGAGGCAATTGTATTCTTGACCTACATTTATAATTGCATATTCAAAATTACCCACTTCCCTCTCCTCTGGAAATATTCTGATATAATACTATTTCCCAAACATGGAAAATCACTACACATCCCCTCATCCTTTCTACCCTTTCAAAGGTTTTCGAAAAAATTCGTTCTAAAACGAATGATGCTTTCCATTTAACCCTTCAATATTCTCCCAAATCATCAGTTCGGCTTCAGAAGTAAGCATTCGACTGTCTAGCAAGTGTTTAGCGTCGTAGGTTACATTTCCTCTTCCCTTGAGCGCAAAGAGTACTGCCCAGGAACTTTTTTGGATGTTTCCCAAGCATTTGATAGAGTCTGGTATAGTGGTCTACTGTTTAAACTGAAATCCATTCTTCCTAGTAACACTTACCTTATCCTTAAGTCTTACTTATCCAACCGTTTCTTTAGGGTTCGGCAAGGATTAGATTACTCCGATTTCTACTAAGTGGAAGCGGGAGTTCCTCAAGGTAGTGTGCTTGGACCTATCCTATTTATCCTGTAGACTGCTGACATCCCTACCCATCCAAGTACCTTCTTAGCTATATTTGCGGACGACAAAGCTATTCTATCCTCCCATCTCAATCCTAAAACTGCTTCTTAAAACCTACAAGATCACCTAAAAAAAATCAAACAATGCTGCGGAAAATGGAGAAAGCAGATTCCTTTCTCTCACACGTATTTCTATCAATAACAAATCCCTTGTCGCAAATTTTCAAAACTACGCCATATAATTAGCGCAAATTTAGCTTGTATAATTTTTTTTTCTATATGGTAATAACCAAGTCTGGAAGAAATATTTTAAAATATTTTGATAGTATTATTTTGGAAAATTTGGTGGAATATAAGTTTTAGAAAACTACGTTATAAACAGATTACTTTACATACATTTTTGAAACGATAACAATAATGAAGACCAATTAATATATCCTGGGATCGAAAGCCAGGTCGCGCTGTAGTTGCATTCCTAATATGCCAGCGGGAGGTCAGCATTGCTTCATCTATTTGTTACTAAAACATAAATAATTAGAGATAAAATTAATGACTACTAATTAATAAATATATAGAGATAAATTAAACCTCCTTTATTTACATCAAGATAACTTGCAAATTACATTCACTTATCACTATTATCGGAACTGCAGAGGCTAGGACCAGCCCGACGTTCTGAGGTACGCGATTTGACATGGATTCTGCCACTGAGTAACTTTAACCTATCGGAGGCCCTTTGGCGAGCTGTTTATATGACTTCTTAGAAGGGCTGGTGCAGGCCTAGAAGAGTCTAAAATAGTTATTTCCTGGTAAACCGCATTTTCCCTCTTCAGAAGCAAGGAAGCAGGTGACATTCTTCAATTGGTCCCTTCCCTTAAATGTACAGTCCTCACGTCACCTATTTCCCCAGTCTTTAACATTATGTACGTGTGTGAGTGTGTGTGTGAGTGGGAGAGAAAGAGAGTGAGAGAATGGGAGAGGGAGAGAGTTAGTGAATCGCATTTATTCACACTAATAGTAGAATATCTATCACTAATGATACTTTATATCATGCTAATTAGTAAATATATGTTAAAATGTGTGTCAAGTCATGAAGTGGTAGATTATTTTGTTCCACTATCGGAAACCAGCAGATCCCTAACAGTAAATCAGTCTGAGTGAAGGCGAATGGACAGTTATATAATATTCGATATATATTTCTCTAGCGGGGGAGTGGCCTCCCTCGACAGATACTTCAGGGGAGCTAGAGACGTTCGAACAACACTGATTCAATATTAAGTTGAAGGTTGCCAGTACAGCTGACGGGAAGTCAAAGTTAGCGAACAATCCAATTACCGCCGGTGGTTGCCGCTAGGGGCAGTGGTTGCGGAGTAATTCCCGCTAGATGTCGCTGCTTTCCAGTCAGATGGCGGCCCCAGTCCTGCCAACAGACTTCCGCAAACTATGTAAGCTCAAAACTAATTTACTTCCTCAAATCATTATTTGATTGATAAGAAAGTACTAAAATGTTACTACCTTAATTAAAACTGTATTACGTCTTACATAAATTTCAACAATCATTACCGTTAAGTGCGAATTGTTGTCATTAATATTTATTTATTTGTAGTTTACTAAAAGTATGGTGGCATTTAAATTATTTATTTATTTTTAGGTAAATACACAACCAAAGAATAATAAATGTATAATAATAACTAACTATATTACTTTCTATCATAAGTACGAATAAATATAATGCTTTAATGACCCTTTAAATACATTTATTAATTACGAATAATTTAAAAAATTTTGACTGGTAAATTAAACAGATTTCTGAATTTAGTTTCATCAAAGAAGGTAATGAAAGCGCGTTACTGATTTCATAGTACAAAGAACAGAGGAAAATGAACAAAAGAAATTAAAATATCTTTCATAATCAATAGTAGAAGGAAATTATCTTCTTTATTTACAGTTTGCGGTGGCTCATTAACGGCTGAACAGGCATATTTTTCTTTTCTTTTCTTTTTTTAAATTGATAATTAATAAGTTACGTTATTTATTTCATATTACTTATATTGTGAAGTAATTATATTAAAACATATTAATTATCCTTGTCGGTATAATATATGTGGTTTTAACACTTTTGATTTAATAGTGATATATAATATATTCAATACTTATAATAAAAGACGAATCCTTCAATGTTAAAGTAAATTACACAATTCAAATTTATGACTCGTCAATTTGTTTATTAGAATGATTCATTTATTATACATACACACACACACACACACACATATATATACATATATATATTTTGAAAACAAGCAAACATGCACTATTCAATATTTTTGGTAGGTACAAATAACAGTAACGGTCAACTTTTTCAAAACATCGATACCTGAACAAATTTGAGTTACTTCTCCATTTAAAGAATACACTGAACAACTAAGTTTTTGTTTCGGGGTTGAAATTAGCTGATTTTAATGTATTTCCACGTGTTAAAACCGAAAATGACCATAAAAATTATATATTAGCTCTTGTTTTCAAGACATAGTATCATTCTATTATATATATATTGAGTTTTCAACAAATGAAATATTTCATCACCAACAGTTGGTACACATGTTTGTTTACATAACACCCCTCTCATCAGCTGTTCATAAGTAGTAAACATAACCTTTGCGAGTTTGTCAATTGTACGCACGTGGTTGCTATTGAAATTATCGTGTGAAGTTGATTTTTAAATTAATTTAAGTGCTGATCTGAAATGCCTCGAAAGTGTGTGAATTCTG
>KZ806980.1:45922-71287 GCA_000696205.2 Oncopeltus fasciatus
TTTTTCTGTGCTTATATATATATAACACGTAAGAGTTTTATAATATATGGATATTTCTAATGTTTAATTAAAGATGGATATACAAAAAATCAAATCACGAAATTTATTTTACCATCGAAGCTGTCAGGTGCTGGAGGAGGAAGGACGACTCACCCCTTTCCAAACCACATCCCCTTACCCACCCCTTCAGAAGATCCCCATCCCACCCCCCCAAACCCTGAATTAAAAGAATTGGTAAAATGAAAGACATTTCTTACATTTTTTTTTTAAATTAGATTTAAAAACTATATATAAATGAGTGATTGAGGTTTGTAGAGCGTGTAATTAATGTTTGGGTTTCGGGAAAACCACCTTGTTCACTTTGCTAAAATGTCATTTTTACCAACAAACAAATATGCGTTGGGTTGTAATCCGCTAAATTAAATATTATGCCAATTGCAACAATAGCAAACTTTCTTAACTCAAAATGCACATTTCAGTCAATTAGTGTTAAATTTCAGTTCGTTAGGCCAATTCGACTCAATTAGCGCGATTAAGAAATTAGCATTACTCGCTGCATTTAAAAACTGTTGATGAATGTGGTTTGTTGAGCGTTCACAAATACACAATCATATAAATATAATTTGTATGAAATCTAGTGGGTAGGATCGGAGAAAATTTCGAAAAAACTTTAGAGTAAACTGCCAAAAAATAATTCTAAAACTAATATTCAAAAATTATAAATACATCGAACTGCTATTGAAAAAATTTAAGTGTATAGAAAATCAAGCAAATTATCAACAAAATTTATTGAAATATATTGTTTACTTAATCATTTTGTAACATTGTAAGTTAGACGGATGAGAAACATCTGGTAATATGGGGTTAAAATGGCCTGGAACACCCAAAACAACAATTCTGTTAGTAGTTTTATTGTTTAAGGTTTTCTGTGTTTATAGTGGTTTTTTTTTTCACTTTCTACTAATTAACGAATCTAATATTGTTACATTAGCCATGGAACAAATATACAATAACAAATAATACAAAATTATAAAAATAAAGGAAGCGCAATACAATTTATAACGCAAAACAAATATTATTAATGTGATTTTATGGAAAAAAAAATTGACCCTTGATAAGATAACACTATCAGGGTTCATTTTTCCTTTATCAAAAATGCAACAAATATCTGGTTAGTTGCCTCTACTTTTGCAATAGATACTGTAATATTGGAGAGAAATACTGTTAAAATATTTTATCATTAACTTTTTTTTCTTTTTTTTTTGCCGCCAAAAATTGATAGATTGTTTTAAAGTGATGATAAGACATTACTTCGGTAAACTTCGGTCTTATGGACCTTATTATTTGTTAATGTTCAGACCATTTTTTTTAAAATTAAAACTACGAGAGAAATTAGCAATAGAGGTTGTTTTCTTGGCAGAAACATTTTTATTTAAACTATTGGATTTTTTCTTCGATCTCACTTACTAGACACAAAAAAAAATCCCTGTATACATATAAATATATGTACAATTGTATAAGTAAGTTTATTTGTTTTTTTTTAAACTTTATTAGTGATTACATTCTACACATTTTTGTGCAACTTGTTATGAGCTGGTTATTACTAATAATACTAGTAATAATATATAAGTTAATATAAAAAAATGTACAAAAAAACTAAGGTATAAATTAATTTTATANTAATCATTTCGGACTAACATAAAATAAAAACAAATTAAAATAAAATAATTAAATATTGTATAAATCAGTGTGCGTAAGTCTATCAACGATCTTCTGGCCACAGTTTTCAGTTTTTCTTAATATAATTCGGCAAATATCTGTTAAATGTAAAACTAAAGACTAAATTCGTTATTGAACCAAATAGCACCAATGGGAGTGGAAGTCAAGAACGAGTACAAATGTTTTTTCGGTGTAGCTGGCAGATCAGTTTAGAGAACTCAACACAGGTAAATTTATTGATAAAATACATATTTTTATTTTACTCTATATTAGCCGAAATTTTTAGTTTTCTTAATTAGTTTTGGACTTAGGCTTGCTAGTCGTTTTTAAATGTAATTTGAATAGTTAAGTTCACAACTGGGCATAATGAGTAAGGGGATTTAACTGAATGTGACTCGAAAAAAAAATTTTCGCTGCAGTGGGAATAATGTGTAGCTAAAATTGTGGGGGCTTACATAACATTGAAAGTTCAAATGCAAATATACATGAACTGCAAAAACTGTGGGATTCGCTCCCTGTGTGACGTTATTTTTGATCTCTTCATCATTTTCCCACACGAAATTTGATACAAATAAATAATAAATATCAAAGAACAGAGAATAAGAGAGACGTGTAAATTGTTTCAGGTTCGAGTGAGCTGTGTAATGGGAAATGTTCTTTTTGAATTTTGTTCTTTTTTTATGAAATGATAAAGGTCGGAGAGAAAATAAGAGGAAATATTGGAAAATAAATACCTAGAAAGAGAGAGGGTTGTCGACACAAAGAAGTCTAAACTCTATTCTCTCTGACAAAGAGGTAGAACAAATAATAGTATTTGGCTAGATACAGACTTCTCAGCTTCGAGAGAGAAAAGAATACAAAATAATACAATCCACCGAAATATAAACAAAACACTTCCTATTTGCGCACAAGGACCATTAATATACCCTCAGTTATAAAATGAATATAATGAACATTATTTATAAAGCTTTAAACTTAAATTCCTATAAAAGTTAATCTTAACAGGAAAAGTGAAAATACAGTCTAAACATATAGGGAGAAATTTAAATTCCATTTTATACAGCTAAATTTAAACAAAACTAAAATTTCCTAAAGGGGATCCATGTATTTCCAAGCCAATAGGAAGTTGCTTACAAAGTACCACTGACCTGCTAAAAAGTTCTAAGGCTTAGATGTCGTACTTATTGCAGTGTATCCTGCAAGACCCGGACACGGCTGGAGCTCAGAGACTACTGCTAACTCAGCAAAACGATCCTAGCAGGAGGCGCTTACCCCCAATTCTCCCCTCTACAGCGTAAATGGGGGTGAGTCAATTACAAAACTAAAATTATCTCTCCTAAAAAAGGGTAAAGCATCCCCTTTTTGCCTGCTGTAGGAAATAAGGGTTACAAAGTCCTCTTGACATCAATTAATCTGCCAAGTCATGTCATCTGAATCAAATGCCTGGTTCGAGGGCTATGTAGTACAGGGGTAGTGACTTAAAATTGGAAATACAGGGTCCCAAACACAATACAGCTTGTTTTTCTTTTTTTCTGTGCTTCTGATTATAAGACCCAAATATTTCCTGGTGTACACCTAGAGACATCCAAACCTAAATGGGTTAGCAATTTTTAGTGCTAGGGAGAAGAATAAAAAATATTACTGTCCCAGCCAGGACACAAACCTGGATATCCTGCTATCCGAGCCGGTGCATTTACCATGTATGCTACCAGGATAAGTCTGATAAGTTATTAAATTCCCCGCACTAGTGTCGAGAGTCCTGGCTGGGACAGTTAGATTTTTTATTCTGTTCCCTTGCACTAAAAAATGGTTAAAATTAAGGTAGGATTAAGTACCGCCAAAAATAATATGTATAAAACTAATTGGGTTGATTCTAATTACCGACTAACTGGACAGTCTGAATAATTCATTATCCTAAAGAACTATGAACCATGTCCTTAAGTATCCTGAAGAACTATGAACCGTCCTTAAGTATCCTGAAAAACTATGAACCATGTCCTTAAGTATCCTGAAGAACTATGAACCATGTCCTTAAGTATCCTGAAGAACTATGAACCATGTCCTTAAGTATCCTGAAGAACTATGAACCATGTCCTTAAGTATCCTGAAGAACTATGAACCATGTCCTTAAGTATCCTGAAGAACTATGAGCCATGTCCTTAAGTATCCTGAAGAACTATGAACCATGTCCTTTAGTATCCTGAAGAACTATGAACTTCAAGGTAAGCATATTATACTTGGCCATGACTCATGTTCTAAAATGTAAGTTAATTTGTCAATAGAATAACTGAAGCTCGTTAAAATAAAATTAAAATTTATTTTAATCAGAGATTGAATTTTGTGTTTAAACTATTTTTAAACTATTTTACAAATAGAGAATGCTCGAATCAATCAATTACCTATCTATAAAAATGATTGTGCAAATCTAAGTATTAATAATTAGAATTTTAATAAATTTGTAATAAGCTAGTACTCATAAGGGTATCACCATTTAAAATATAAATAAAAATTTATAATAAATGAAAACAAGCTTCACGAAATATTTATGAAGCACAAAATACTAAAATAATAAAAATTATTTTAAAAAATTAAAGGAATATTTTAAAAACTTTATAAATTGTTCTTCAAGTGGTAGCTACATTAACTAAGCATATTTTCATAAAAGATGGCAATAGACAAGAGAAGAACTCCGCCATTGCCGGTTGCAAGCCCGGGGCCTCACCTCGCAAGTGGTGAGGAAGGAGGAGCAGGAGGAGTATCAACCTCGTGAAAAAACCAGGGTCCATCTAGCTCCGGATGGTAGCACCCTGTCATAGGGCCCCTACCTAGGGTTACTAGGCGAAACTGGTCAACGGTCTCAACGGCGGAAGAGGAAGCAATGTATTTCCCAACGGCAGAGAGGGCGGAAGAACCTAGTGGAGTAAACCACGAAAAATAATCATTTCGGACTAACAATCCGATCTTACCTTGGAAGTTAATTCCTTCCTTACAAATCACAACTTCATTCGCAGTATGGAAATGTCGCTAAAAGAAAGCACTACCCCAGGTGGCAGCTCGAAAGAGAAATCCACCATTGCACAATGCAATGTATCGGGACCTAGGGTTCTGGGGAGTCCCAACATCTGCGAGAAAGACGAGCCTTCCAAACTCAAATTCAAGAACAACTATTTCATAGGAACAATAAATGTCAACTCACTCACCAGAGTCGGAAAGCAGAAAGAACTTGAAAAGCTTCTGGACAAAAACCAAATCCAGATCTTAGCTGTACAAGAGACCAGATTCCTGGACGAGAACATCATGGACAACAACCACTACAGAATATTCAAAGGAAAGCCAGCCATTAGAACAGCAACCAACATGCCTCTGCTCGGAACCTGCTTCTATGTAAACAAGAAGATAGCAAACAGCGTTATCGACTTCACGTCAAAATCTGAAAGATTGTCTCTACTAACTGTTAAATGCAAGAACAAGAAGTACACTCTCATCAATGGCCATGCCCCAATCAACGAAGACAACAAGAAGAACCCACAGAAAGTGGATGACTTCTGGGATCTTCTAGAAACTGAAATTGCCCGGATACCCAACAGCAACATCAAAATTCTACTAGGAGACTTCAACGCACAGATTGGGAAGGAAAATAAATACAGAGACATTGTGGGAGAATATCCAGGACATAGGAGGACAAACAGGAATGGTGAACGGCTCATTGGACTCTGCAAAGCATTTCAGTTGAAACTAATGTCAACAAACTTCAAGAAACTCCCAAGAAAAACAAAAACATGGGTATCTCCTAATTCTGAACTAGGTGAATTCCAACTGGATCATGTAGCGATAACAAGGAAAAATTCAAGAGAAGTGATGAATGTTAAAGTGATCAGAAATGGTGAATTTGATTCGGATCACTATCTCTCCAAAGTCAAAATTCGTTTTCTCCCATTATGCCAAAGGAGAGATCCACCTAAAATGATAAGATATAATACCAATCTAATGAACATTACTCAAGACAATATCAAAAACTTCAAGGGCGAAATCCGCACCAGCAGAAAGAGGAACTGGCAGGAGTTGTGCACAGAAATCAATGAAGCTGCAAAGAAATCACTTGGACAGGCCAAAAGAAAACGAGAAATATGGTGGAATGAAGAATGCGAGGAAGCTCTCCGGGAGAGATCCGAGAAATGGAGAAAATGGAAATCCTCTAGGAGAATGGAACACATGGAACAATTCAGACAACAGAGAAAAGAAACATCTAGAACATTCCGAAGGACTAAACGGTCATTTGAAAGGGCTCAACTCGAAAACCTACAGACTGACTTCGTTAAGAATAAGTCCAGAGATTTCTATCAGACTTTCAAAAACAAACTCAGAGGATACCAAACTCCAAGTTTGAGCTTCAAAAATGAAAAGGGTAAAATTGGACTCAATAGCCAAGAAAACTGTGAAATATTAGCCAGATACTTCCACAATCTCCTGAACTGTCCTTCCCCAATTACAAAAATAGAATTTCCAGATATACCAGAGAACCCAGAACGTGATGAAGTGCCGACAAAGGAAGAAATAAAAGCAGCTCTCAGAAACCTCAAAAACAACAAAGCAAGTGGGGAAGATTCGATAACGGCAGAAATGTTGAAATGGACAGAACCAGAAATCTTAGATGATCTTCACAATATCATCAGTGAAATTTGGGAAAAGGAGAAAATACCCGAAGAATGGAAAACAGCACTCATCCATCCGCTACATAAGAAAGGGGACAAACAGGATGTCAACAACTACAGGGGTGTGTCCCTTCTGCCGATCGCCTATAAAATCCTCTCAAAACTGCTTTTGAATAGAATAATGGCGACTTTGGACAAACAGCTGGGGGAATACCAAGCAGGGTTTCGGAAAGGCCGCTCCTGTATTGAACAGATATTCAACCTGAAGTCAATACTCCGCCACAGAATGTTGAGTGGTAAGAAAATTGTGGTGTCATTTATAGACTTCAAGAAAGCCTTTGATTCGGTGGATAGAGAAACCTTGATTAAGATCATTAAAGAATTTGGAGTCAAAACAAAACTGGCAAATATTATCAAAGATACCTTAACAGATACAACATCTAAAGTGAAATTCTTAGGGAATTTGTCGCAACCGTTTGAAATCAAGACAGGTGTGAGGCAAGGTGATGGACTGTCACCACTCCTATTCAACTGCGTCTTAGAAAAGATTGTGAGAATATGGAACTCGGAACTTGAACGTCAAAAGATAACCCCTATCTACCTAGAAAGAAAAGCAAGAGGGATTAAAGTCAACTGTCTAGCCTTCGCTGATGACTTTGCTGTCCTATCAGAAAGTCCAGAGGTCGCAACCATTCAAATTAACCTTCTGGAAAGAATCGCAAGCCAAACGGGACTGAGGATCTCAACAGAAAAGACCAAATTCATGATGAACTCCAAAGATGGGCCACAATTTCTGGAAACAGAGATAGGACGAATCAAAAGGGTCAAAAAGTTCAAGTACCTTGGTGAGACCATACAGGCGAATGGGCTAGAAAAGAATGCAATGGAAGATCGGATCTCAAAAATGGCGAGAGCATATGGCTTGACAAAGAATATCTACAATAAGAAGTGCTTATCCTGGAATGCCAAAATAAAACACTACAACACTGTGGTTAAGACAGAATGCCTATATGCCAGTGAATGCCTGTCCATGAACTACAAGCTGGATAAACTAGAGGTCTTGGAAAGAAGAATCCTCAGAAAAATTATGGGCGCTGTTCAAACCGAAAGTGGATGGAAACTTCGAAGTAATGAAGAAGTTTACCAGAAAGTAGAAAGAATCTCCGAAACTATGAAAAAGAGGAGGTTGATGTTTCTTGGACACCTATATAGAATGGACCAAAATAGACTTACTAAACAGATATTTGATTACTTCTGGAGAAAGAAAACCACAACAACATGGATTAAGGAAACAAAAACGGACATGGAAAGACTCAATATCTCAGAAGATCAACTGTTGGACAGAAATATATTTAGGAACACATTTTCTAGACGTAACAGACATACGTACTATTGTGGAAAACTCAATGTTATCTAGAGTTGTGAAGCAGGTGACGTCATTCGATACCCTAATACAAACAAGTGCTAACTACTGTACATAACACCTGGTGTACATGCAGAAGGAACACGGAATATATATGGGGCACTACACGAGTCCTGTTTAGTGAAAGGAACTAAACACTGCAGGGCTACACACTAGTTTAGCTGTGTAAATTAGTGCCCTAGAGTGGCAGATGTTCGCCTTCAGGAATCACACTGATAGCGTTTACTTGGTATTTATCATATGATTTTTCTATTTATTTTATAAATAGTAAAACATGAATAAGCACCATGATACATTAATTATTTTTCTTAATAAAACTAATTTGAGTTTGTTCTATAATGTTTGTTCATTCAAATAAATTGTTTTATCGTTTGACAATAAAAAGAATAACACTTCAAAATATTTTTAAACGTAATTCATTTATCCCAACTAGTTAATTGTCCTTTGTTAGTATTTCTTCAGGATCTTAATAAAATTTGAGCAAACCAACTATAACAATAATTTTTTTGTTCTTGATTTAGACTGCCAAAATAGGACAGAAAACTACTAACTGGGGCTCTCTGGAGCTAGGGCTCTGAATTTATAAATTAATTTAAAAAATATTTCTAGTCAATTATTTCACTAAATATAATATAGTTTTAAAGGGTATAGTAAATAACAATGATAATAGTAAGTTATAAATTCCAGGAATGTTAAGCTGAAACCGTATATTCCTTTTATATAAATATGAAAGAATAAATATTAAATTTAGACATTTAGTTGTATTTTATGAGAAAAACAAATATTTATACTTGCAAGAAATTTATACTTTCAAGATTTAAAACAATTTAATCGTTTAGTTTTGATATTAATTTATAGAATAAATAAATCTAAGTAATAAAATATTTATTTTTAATATGTAGATATGAAAATAAAGAATTGAACAGATACAGATATATATTAAATAATATAATTGTAATATAACTAATCGATGGAAGTGAAATTTTGTAAGGAGGATGTGTTAGAATAATGTGGTGTTGGAGTGATTTCAAGAGGAAGGGCTCCTCAAAGGACGAGAGGAGTTAGTGTGTGAGGAAATGCAAAGGACGGTGACCTATGACCTGTGCCCGAGTTGGAACTCCACCGTCGGTCAGAGTGCTGCCATCTCTCGGATCAAAGAAGAAGTAATGCTGTTCCTCTGAATATGCATACTTAAAGGCAAGATACGCCTCCCTGTGGTGGTGGTGGGAGATGAATAACTACAGGATACGACAAGAGAGAGCGTAGTCATCTGTTTTACCAAGTCGGCCTACGCTTGTTTTAGTCAAATGGGTAGCCGGTAATTCTATATGGTATATTTAAGTTTTTATCAAACGTGACGGACTAAAAATAGTTTTGAAAAATACTAATTTTCATAGATATACAATCAATACAATAAATGCTGGTTTTTTTAAAGGTTAGGTTGTCTTTATTTGGCTCTAGTCCTATAATTATAAATTTTGTTGTCCAGAAAATCTTTACTGTTTCAATATTTAGTGTTTTTTTTATTTAGATTCTCCCACCTTTACCCTTGTGAAAGCCACCCGGGTCTAGGGGTTTAGGAGACGGAGGGTTTGCATTTATATCTTCCATTTCTTGTTAGAGGAAAAAATATAGTTTTGTACTTATGAGAAGTTGGTTTTTCATTAATAGGAACACAAACACACACACACACGCGCGCACAGTTATACATAAAGTTCACTAAACAATCCTTTATCTGTAGAGAATAACAAACGAAAAAGAAGGCAACAGAAAGAATGAGGCCTTTTTCCCAAGTATGTACTTAAGCATGGCATGTTCAGCATGGAATGGAACGACAAAGCTATCAAATCTTCCCATCCCGATCCTAAAACTGCTTCTAAAAACCTACAAGATCAGCTAAAAAAAAATCAAACAATAGTGTTGCAAATGGAGAATGAAAAACAATGAAGCAAAATTAGTTCAAGTTAATTTCCAACTGCGGGAAAAGGACTTCCCTGAAATTTTGAAATTTAACAATATTCCTTTACCACATTCAAATTCCGTTCCTTACATTGTGTTCCATCTTGACTCACGACTCACATGGGGCGAACATACTAAAATTAAAAGACAAGAACTCAATCCGGGGATATGGACTTCTTTTCAGACTCAGTCCTTTCAATCCAAAACCCTGAGAATAATTGCAAATGCTCTCAATTACGTATCTAATTCATCCCTTCACCACGATCTTAATATTTCTTTTGTTCAGGATCTAATTTCTTCCCGCTTCACGCTGTGGATTAGTGAACTGCCATACCATCCTAATCCACTAGTACAGACATTGTCTTCCATCTCCAACCCCTACAACACTCCCTGTCGACTCAAACAAAACACTAATCATTTCTATAACGATGCTTTAGTCGAAATGACTAATCCTAGTAGATTAGGCGAAACAAGGACCAAAGATGGACCAAGCTCATATGAAATTAGACACATCATCAGAATCCAGAATTTCACCATATTTGCTTGAGTTCTTTTTTTTACAGCAGTTTAAAATATTGTAACAACTAATCGTGCACATGTCTTGAAAAATCTTGATTTAAATTTCTCAGTTGTAACCTCACTTCTAACCTACCGTATTATACAGTGAATCACACATATAATTAAATAATCATTTTAAAGTTGAATATTAAGAATCTTTCTTTTAATGGAAATTATAGACATTGTGGTTCTAAAAATATATTTAATAAAGTGAAGGATTTATAATAACTCCCTCGCCAAAAAATAAGATTATAACGGTTCCCGCAAAACTCACTTTACTAATTTTCCAACAGTCGAATTTCGTCTTGTAAGAACAACATTTACACAATAGTGAGCGTTCTTTTACAATTAACAGTACCGATAAACCTCACGCCCGATTTATGGTTTTTTAAATAATAATGAAAATTGTATCAAAACATTCAAATTGAGATTTATTCTGATAAGTTGATTATTTCAGCCATATATTAAAACAAAAAAAATTTTACTTTTGCACATAATCTGTATGTCAATTTTCCAGAGAAAAACAACCAATTGTGGCTCTTTATTGTCTAGGTATATTCACACTTCTAACAGTTGAATTACTGCTGCAAATCTGCTATTGAGTTTCATTAGTCACAATTAAATATTACACTCTATACATCGGGGAAAAAATGAGTGTCTTCATTCTAACTTGTGATAAGCTAAAAACATTGACCTATTGAATATGTTATGAGTATATTTGTACTTTACTTGAGAGAGACTTCACTCCTCACGGACGAAGGGCGAGAAGCCACTCCGAAAATATTATTCATTTTAGTTTTATTTTTGTGTGTCCTCTATTCCTACTGTTCTTATTTATAATATACATCACAGCCGCGAGTGATTCATTTTCTTTATGTATATATATATAGAAAATGAAACACTCTCGGCTGCTATATTTAGCAATGAAGAACAGGTGGGATAGAGAGTGCAAGGCACACACAAAATCCAAAGTCTTTTGATTTTTTTTTTTTTGTGTGTGCACTGCACTCTATCTCATCTGTTCTTGATTGCTACATATATATATATATACACAAATAATCAAGTCTAATATAGTGTAGTAGGTAGATCGAAGAGAATCAATTGCAATGGCTATATGCCTGGGGAACTTGTTAAAATCTGACAAGAACTTCAAATCTACAAAGAATTTATTTTGTTAAGCTTAATCAGTGCATTACGTAACACAAAAATGCAGATTTTTATGGAACCGCAAACAAAAGGTAATCCAAATACGGTATTATTTTTCTGTTTGGATACTGGCGTTTCTGAAGTGATGCTACGTTGAATGTGGTGTTCCGGTTGAATTTCACGATTCTCCACCAGAGTCCGATGGACTGGTTTCTGACAAGTCCCGGACTGAGAATCCCTTCATTTCTACATTGGCTTTTTCTTTTACCTCATGACTTACTGCACCGTTCAATGACCACTTATCAGTAGAACTTTGGTAATCCCTCGTTCTATCGCACATTGCAATCTTTTCCAACTCTGATTCACAGCCTTCCACGTCTATACTTCCGTCACTTTCTTCATATCGCTCGCCACAGGGTGGAATCATTATTTCTTCTTCCTTGATGGCGGTTGAGGTGGTCCCTACGTCGTGAACAGAGTCAACAGCAGGCAAGAGACTCGCTGAGATTGCAGAACACATCATTTTCTCTTCGTCAGGTAAGCTGGCGAAGTCGTCGTGTGAGCAAATGCACATGAATGAATCAGACAAAACACTGACGTATTTTTCCATTGATATTTTTACTGTTGAAGATCAGACCATTCCTATTAATATCACTGTAATCTTCTACATTCTAACCATGTGAATTAACAAAATGTTTGTAAATTGTCGTTTTGCTTTAACTCAGATGAGCAAAATTTTTCGTCGGTCTGTGATGAACTCTGTTCCGCACATTTATTACTGTGTGGTGTATTTTGTGACCAGCTCTTTTTAATATTAGTTGTTATCTACAATAACTAATAAACAATCATAGGTATATTTATTTTCATTCACATTTGAAAGGTTATATTCACTTCAACTATCTGAGGAAATATAAATAAGGCTTAAACACATTTACCCATTAATACTAGTGCATCACTCTTATTATTTATTAATTTTTTCATGATATTTGTTGAAGTACATAATATGTTATGTATATTAGACATTATTTTAATATAAAACTTTTTGTATCATAAAACCTCTAGGGGCAACGTAACCTCATGTATGGTTATCTATGTATGTGAGTTATTAAAGTGTTGGTCACGGCGTACAGAGTTCCTATCTCTGAATTATCCCTTCATAAGGCTTTTATGTATTATTTAAAATATGGATCATGGTTCGTTATACGTGAACAGGTTATGGGTTCTGCGCGCATCCATAAAGAAATAATGATAGTTTGATTGTCTTTGGCCGCACGGTAACCAACAATTTCTGAGTTCCAGATGGGATCGCAATTGACGTCCTTCTCGGTGCCTCAAATGGAAGGAAAATCCAATTGGGACAACTGGAAGGCAAATATACGATTGGCCTTACGTGTAATACCGAGAGCGATAGAAATTGTTGATAGCTCATGGATATTGCCGGCAACTTCATTAGATGGCGAAGTTTCAGAAAGCCTTAAAAAGGAACTTGCTCTGTTTACAAGTACAGACAATCAAAGAGAGAAGATATGAAACTGCTAGAGATATGTGTTAAGGACTGTGTCAATTCTTCGATACGTTTTCTGAAGACACTGAAGCGTGTGTGCGCGCGTGTGTGCGTGTTTGTGCTCCTGTTAATGAGAAACCATCTTCTCGTAAGTACAAAACTTAATTTTTTTCTCTAACAAGAAATGGAAGATATAAAAGCAAACCCTCAGTCTCCTAAACCCCCAGACCAGGGTGGCTTTCACAAGGGTAAAGGTGGGAGAATCTAAATAAAAAAAACACTAAATATTGAAACAGTAAAGATTCTCTGGACAACAAAATTTATATTTATGGGACTAGAGCCAAATAAAGACAACCTAACCTTCAAAAACATCAGCCCATTCAAAGGAAATCATCTCATTAAAAGTTTTATTCCGGTATAATCTCCCACTACTTATTCACAAGCAACCTCAACTCTCTTCACCACTAATGCTATTTTGGAAAAATTTACCTTACTTACAGAGCTAATGAAAGATCTAAAAAATCAAGTCTCAGCATTAGAGTCCAAAATTAATTATAATGAAAACTTAAATAATACTAATAATGATATCTCAGCTTGCCCCACTGCTGATAATAATACCAAAAATCAAATTAAACTTTCTCAACTAAATAAAATTTCTCAAAATCCAAAAATTAAAAATATCTCCCTAAATAAAGCCTCTATTAATATATACTCAAACGCGAGTACATATATGTATATGTACGTATATGTTCTTTCATTCACATGTATTGCATCAATATCTCTCCCACTATACTAATAAGACTCAATACATGTGCTTGTGTCTGCTTATGTGCGTTTGTAAAAGCACGCACGCTTGTGTAATAAACTTTGTAACATGTTTATGCAGTTACTTTCTATACATGTCATCTTATCATAAAAATAGCGCAATGGAACATTAATGAAATTATTTATAGCAAGGAGGATTTGCAATTACTCATATACGACACTGATTGCGATTTATTGTGTTTAGTGGAAACGAGGCTTAAAGAAAATGTAGAATGTGTGTGTGCGCGTGTGACCACGTGTGTGCGCGTGTGTCTGATAATTTACAGGCTGATATTGCGATTATTGTCCTAAATGTTAGGAGGCTTAGGCTTCTTATGCAATGTGTGAGGATTCAAATAATTAGCTTAGGTGGCACTTATTCGAGGTTATTTAAGTAATTAAATATGAAAAGTATATAAATCGGTGCCTAAAATACATAAAAAAGTATAGTAAGGAAAAAGGAAATTCAGCAGCAGAAACAAAAACAAAAACAAAAACAAAACCACCACCGTTGTTTTGAAAACTTTGTATCTCCTCGTACTCCTACCTTCCAAAAGAGTTTTAAAAGAATGACATTTCGTCCTTTTAAGTATTCAGTTCTTCTTTTCGGTAAGTGATATGATTTCGAAAATGTTGACTTCAGAAAATATTATTGTCAGTTAATTTGTAACCTAAAATTTTTTTGTGTTGCCAGTTTTTATAATTGAACAGTATAAGAATCTGCTTTTGTTACAAGGCCAAGTACCTTCTTTTGGTAAATTTGTGAGGGTTTTAAAAGACAGTTTTTTTCTGTTTGGTATATCTTGGAGGGGTGTGGGCTTTCCTGTACCGAATGCCAGGATTTTGTGATAGTAGGGAGCTGGTGGATGGATTGTTCTGAATAATGGGGAGGGCTTCGTGTATCTTGGTCTTGATATCTTAACTACACTCTTTCTCCCTTCTGATCTTATTTATTTATTACAAAATATATATTTTAGCCAACGTTTCGGTCTAAATTTCAGGCCTTCATTAGGGCTAAATATGAAAAATAAACATACAAAAACAATATAAAAACATTTCTATTTATGATAATCGAAAGAGGATACACAAATGAAATTATAAAATCGACTATATAAAATGCATGAATACTGGATACTGAACATATTGGAAAGAAAAAAAGATTATTTATAATATTCCAAGAGTGATACACTAAATAGGGTGATGAGGAGTTTGTCTCTCTCCATCACCCTATTTCGTTTGTATCTTTTTCTTCTTTCTAAAATGTTCAGTATCAAGTATTCATGTAATTTACATAGTCGATATAATAATGTCTGAAAATCAAACTCAATGTTACCTTAAGTAGACATTTAATCCCAACGAGCTAAATCTTAATCAAATTATTTCCTGAGGTGTAATTGATAGGTACCTTTTCTAATCAATTTACATGATTTTTAAAATTTATTCAGAGTTCAATTTAAGTGTATATATCACTGTTAAGTGTTAACTGGAAGATGGAATTAGTTTTTTTTTTTTTTTTCATTTCAAATCAAAATGTTGCCCTAGTTACAGCTCTGAAGAAGTTCATAAAAAAGCATTATTATTTTTTATAATTCTACTGAAGCTAAAATTTTGTCCTTGTTGAGCCTTGGTACTTTTTCTTTGAAGTGGTAAAATTTGAATATTTATTCATGTATACACATATATATATATTTATAAGGATTTAAATTATTATTAATAAAGTTATTACTGACTGTAATTTAATGTCATTGAACTGCTTCATTCAGACTTGGATAGCTTATAGATTAGGATTGGTAAATTTTAATTATATTCAATTGGCATAAAAGCTGACATATCTATATTTTTCTTGAGAGTGATAATATTTTAGGTATTTAATAATAGTTGTTTTTAAAGCTCTAAACATGCCATAAAAGGTGTACCATAAATAACAAATATAACAAAACCCTTACCTTTTTTTTGTGTGCAATCCCACACATAAAATAGTTAGTAGTCTTAATTTTAGTGATATGTACTATATAAATTTGGAAAAAAAACCATAATGGAAAACTCTTATTATTCACTTTATACTCGCTCCATACATGATGCCTTAAACTCTTATTTGGGTCTACTAGATTTTTCAAAACTAAGTCAAGAAGGGTATGAGAAAAAAATTTTTTTTTCGTATTTATTGGGTTACTCTTGAGAACAGACAGAATAAACAAGCTATTTTTTTACAAAAATATCACTATTTTTTACCTTTAATATTACATAATTTCAACCAGTTCTAACTGACATCTCAGAAATAGTAAAATTTTAATCAGATATAATATGTCTTAATCACATTTTCCTAAGAGATTCAGGCTTTAATAGTAAGAACCAAAATAACAAAACAAGACTGTTTTTAAGGGCAAAAATTCCCCACCACCAAACTTACAGACATTTTCTTAGCATGAAATATGTATCTTAAAAAAAATCTTCATTTACTTTAGATCACATTTCGATATAATTTAAATTTCATTATATCTAATATAATGTTTAATATTTGATATCTTACAATAAATTGTACATTTTGAAAAACTAATTTAATATTTAACGGTATATCACATAATATTTTATAGTTTTTTCTTTTTGTATTGAATGATTCAGGAAAAACATCTTTTACTGAAATTTATTAAAAACTTTGTAATGCATACAATTCTTAATATTATATATTATTTGTCATTTTTTTAAAGCAGGAGGAGAAGAAAGAATTTCGCCAATCAAAAAGTTAAAAAGTGTAAAAAAAGGGTGTCAAAACTCCATCAAAATTTTTGAAGATAAAAATAGTTTTAAAAAAAGAAACTGGAACCAAACAATTAAACAAAAAATATTTGTTTTTTGTTGTTTTTTTACGAAACAAACATAATGCTTTGCAATAAGTAAGATTTAAGTATATGAAAATACTTTCACTTCGGAATTTAACACCAGTTGGCTTTATAAGTCTTTATTTTCATTTACCAGAAATAAATTAAAATTTTTAGATCAAGTAAACAATTCGGTCATTGGCAGTGCTTTGTAAAAAGAGATTTTTTTGCATATCAAGTCACTCCTTTGGTACACAGAGAGGATGTTTGTACCAGCAGTGTGATTTATTGTTAACTAAGATTTGAAATATTAATTTAACCAAGACCAAAAATATTAATGGCTTAGATATTTCAATCATTATGTCCTAATTGCACATAGTAGTGGGTAAAACAAAAATAAATTATCTACAAAAGAATGGATAGGATAATGAAAGGAAAAAAAGTTTCATATCTTAATTTAAATATACAAAATTATGAAAAGTACAGCTGTCAAACTAAGTATTCAAGGCACTTCATGAATCCAACTGAATCATATATATAAACAATTTTACCAATTAACAGGTACAAAAATCCCTTTTCCATAAAATTATTAAAACAGTCCCTAAGGGTTTAGGAAAACCCTTAATAAATCAGATTGAGTCGAAAATCAAATTGTTAAATCATGAAGGCACAATCCTTTTCTATTTATTTAAAAATTAATTTAATTAAGTTACTTTTATTATTTCTAAAAATTATATTAAGTTAGAATTAGGTAAAAGCGTAAAGGTTTTAAGATTTTTTTGAGGTTCAATTCGGACATGATACAGTTATGTTTCTGGAGAATAATGTATCTACACTATGTTACATTTCATTGAAATATCTTATAATATTATCATAATTTCCTGAATTTTTGACAAGTTACTCAATATGTTTTATAATAAATAACATTATTCATTTCCCTTAAAAAAAAAAAAAAAATCTTCTGTAAACACGATGAGAGAAAAAACATCCTCAAGGAAAACACACTTGAGCCCTTCACTTGTGACGTCAGCTAAGTGTTGCAGCGGGAGACGCGGACTTTGGGCTTCACTGCAGACTGAGATAAGTCTTTTTCCGAGCCCTCGGTCTCGTCCTCCTCTTTAATGGATCCTCTGGAACAGACAAATAAATCTGGGGTGGTGACTAGGGGTGGTATTCAGGGGTGGAGTCTTGGCGGTAGCGTAGAACAGCCTAATATCTGATACAAATATATGATGTAGATATATTGGTATCACATATTAGGAACATATGTATACAATTGTGTATTCATTAACAATTACAAACGAGTAAAACGATGACAGGATACACACACACACACACATATACAGAAATAATAATCTCGCGGCCGAGATAAATAAAATAATGAAGAAGAACAGGTGGGATAAAATGTGTAGTGAACACAGAAAAAGAAAAAAAATACAATGAATACAATTTTTATCATCTATCAAAGGATTTAACATGATAGATGAATAAATATGAAATGGATACTCATTTGAATTGTTATGGAAAAACATTGATGGATCTCAATTATGTTTTGTTTTTCTCAAAGTAAAGAAATTCTAGTCTGTTTTAATTTCACCCGTTTTTCAGCTTCTTTTTTTCTTTCTCTTTTTGTCCTTTAAAGTTACATCCCAAAGTATGATTTTTAATAAGGATCTGATGAAGTCAGTAAAAGTTATAATAACAATCGTTTAACTCTTAAAAAGTACTGAAATGAAGGAACATCGATATTTATAGAAGCAGTTATAATTTTTGACAACTTTTTTTTGTTTTTGGAGGCGAAATTTTCTTTCTAGTTGAAGGTTTCAAGGAAGAAATAAACTCTTAAACAAATTAATTCATAGAGATGCCCATTTGCATTTCAAATGGTCGTGGAGGGACAGAAACAGACAATGGCAGAGCTTATGAGAAAATATGTGAGACATTCGCGGAAAACTAGAAACGAGAGATCGTAGGGGAGTCTACCATCCCCTTATGGCATATTGATTTCGAAATTAGTTATGGAACTGGGGCGATGTTCTTCAGTAGAAGGGTCTGTATGTAATTGTAAGAGCGTCCATACCATCGAAGTGTATGAGGTGTGCCTCACACAGAAAGAGAAAGATTGCCACACAAATCCACTACCAATATCCCTACCCCAGAAAACCCCCATCCCAAACGCTTATGAACTGATAGGCGTCATTTGAAACTAACTCACAAACACCTATACATACATCATTGGTCAGTAACCTGGTGAAACCATAATCACCATAATGAACTGTGGAGGTTGCTGGCCAACTTCTCAATTATTTCACCCACCTTTGATCGAGAACCTCCACCAGCCAGGTATTATATTGAAAGGAAACACCTATAGGTGTGTATGATGATTCGTAGATAGCTAAGAAAGAGGAAGAAGACAACGCATGAAAGATAGTACCGCTTTCTGCTTACATGATAGTCGGATTTAGTTTTCCATATGAAGCCAAAAAAAAAATTTCTATTTGTGATTGCTACTGAAGAAAAGTAACAGTTACTCTACCGCTTCATTCTCACAAATATATTAGCCTCACGTGTCTTATGTCAAAGAGATTTTTGTAATAGTAATGTGTTGTGAAGTTATTATGAAATAGCAGTCACTGACATGGCTACTTATGTCGAAATAGAACTGTTAAGCGGACTTTTATACATAGATGTTAGTTTCTTTTCAGAAAATATTATTTTCTTCACTTTCTTAAAGTCCCTCTGTATTTTTTATTTTTAATTTAAAATTTTCGAACGGTAAGATGGAAAGGAATACTGAATGTATTCTGTTTATAATTCTTTCCTCCACTTGCTCCATATCCTCATATTATAATCCCCTCCTGGTTGGACTTAGAAACACCGAACGACTTCCATCGGCGTTCTTTAGTCGTCGGCTGGGATGAAGGCGTGGAACAAAAAGCTGAAGATGCGACGGCAATATATGAAAAGTTAATAACAAGCTTTTCTGGAAGAAAAAAAAATCCGTCTTTCTTATGCTCAAAGACTTTCTTCCGAGAATACACGTAGGTGGCACAAGCGTACGTAGAAGAGTGTCAAATTGTTGAGGGGAGCAATTTCATCTCCCGCCCGAAGGAGATAAAAGGTAGGCACGAACTCTGATGAGTCGTAGCAGGAACCGCCTGGGACATTTTCGCAACAGAGATATAACTTATGATGAAAGCAACATTGATTTTTCATGTTCTTTTTTACGAATTCACAGCGAGTGGAATGGGATAAAGTAAGAGTGGGCGAAATCTCTTTGAGCAAGCCTAAAAAAAAAAAAAGGACCTATTTTTGGTTAAAAAAACCAATAATGCGTCTTCCTCACTTCAAAATAAACTCCCGATTGGCCTGAATTGAATGGAAATGCTGAATAAGAAAATTGCATCAAAGGTCGAGTATTTGTCTGTCCCCCGTGGGAAACTATTATATGATAAAAGAGGCTCTCTAGGGACACTCTCAAGATATGAAGATCTTAACATACCAACCCTCACGCTCAAGAATGCCGAGCAACTAGATCAAGACTGATTTCTGGACAACACAGCTCCTAATATATATATGCCATGGGGTTTTACATTTAAAGCTTCTTGAATTGCTTAGGCTTTGTTGTGGCCACAGAAAATGCCACCACCTACCCTTAGCAAACTTAGAAGTTAAAAGACAAGTTCAGTGTCTTCAATTCATACCCTGTCCGGACAAACAAGCGGTCAATATCAGACTCACATAAAAAATACTTTGAAAATGTAATTTTTTATGTATGCTGAAGCAATTATACAAATATTGCTCTGGACTGTGAGAGACACTCTCATTCTCCATTCAGCCCTGAAGAAGCCATCACACGATGTGCGAAAGCTTGGTACCTAAAAACTCCAAGACACGGTTGAACCCGGAAGAAGCCTTGGTTAATATTACCTATTTTGACAACCCAACAAGTCGTCTGAAAAAATCTGGCAGCGTAATCTTCTTATAGTCAACTCTTCATAGAAATTAGTATTACATTGTAAATATATTGTATATTTTCAAATTATCGAATGTATTTTCACAATTTTACGCGGACACTAGCGCACATAGAATCAAAATAATTTTTTTTTTTTCAAAACTCGCATCATGTTACCAACGGGAATAGCTTGTTTTTCCTATGATGGAAACATAATATGTTATATTTTAAATTCTATGTTTATACTTATGAGTCTACAGTAAGTATTATTAATTCATAGATTCACAGTTCAGACTTATGCTGTGTCAACATCCCACTGTAACTTGGTCAAAATTCTGATGTCTGCATAATGCTTATACATAAATTATAAATTTATAAATATTAATTTAATTAATAATAATAACCCTTTAAACATTAATTATATTTGTGGTTTTTTATCCCATGTAAATTCAAATCAATTAATGCAAGGGAATAGAATAAAAGTTTAACTGACCCAGTTAATAGGATAACGCACCGGCCCGGATAGTAGGAGATCCAGGTTCGAGCCCTGGCTGAGACAGATAGATTTTTTATTCTATTCCCTTGCATTAATTGATACAAATTATAAATTATAACACCCTACAAATGGAAGATACAACTTGTAAACCTTCCTATTTCAATCGGACATTTATAATTTGACAAATTAAGTCTATCCCGATTCTGTGAGAATGTGATATTCATATGAATATTTATCTGATTCGTCTTGTTTGACAACAAACCTGTCAAACACTGCTACATTTACATCTGTATTTATAAAATCAGTGTGAAATCGATAGGGAATAATATCAGTCATCAGCCTATAATAATTATATCAACTGAGAATAATAAGTCTTTTTTAATAAAGTTTTTTTAGATAAGTTTCTGACATGACGGGATTAAGGCTCAAGAAGTGATAAAGGATCCTTGTGATAAAAAAAAATCGCGGGTTCGAATTACTAATTTTAATTATTATTACAAAGGTTTCTTAATTGTCATTAATGATTTCAAGCGTTATATCATCAGTATGGGAAGACTAGAAGGCCTAGAAGTTCCTGACAAGACGTGATTAAAGCTCACGCAAATTAATACGACTGATTAGTGATTAGAAAACGCGGGTTACAGTCCTGCTGTTGTTAAACTTATTTTCTTTATAATAATAAAGTAAATTATTATTACAAAGATTCTCAATTATTGACATATCAGTGATAACGATATTTGATGGGAAAAAAGAACACCATCCATGAACATATAATAATTTTTAAAGCAATTATTCACGAACACATCATGTCTCTGTTCAAATATCACATCAAACGCGCTATCTATGTTTAACAGGGAGTACAAGTGAGTTATTAAAGATTCCGCTATAGCGCGCGGCAATGCACTTCTATAACTACATTTGCGCACCAGTTTTAACCCTCTCTTCATGTACTGCTGAAAAGAGTTGTAGCTACTGCCTCCATACAGTAAATACCTATGCTAACGCCCCCACACACAGTAAAGTTTCCTATTACTTTCTGGCATTAAATTTAATTATTTTTAACAGTAGTTTAAACAATTGAAGTTATCCAGAAATCAGTAGTCAAATTTCGCTTCTTGAAATAATTTTTTTGTTTTGATTCAAGAAATAACAGGATTTGCCGTATTCCACATGAAGCAGAAATCTTAAACCAGGCAGGACCCGTTCCCTTTGGTGGAATTTACAGTGGGGAGTACTCTGACCGCTGTTTTTTGGTACCAAAGAAACGGCCGAAATTGTCGTAAGTGGATTTTAAAATTTTGATCTTACTTTTACTCGCCATTTATTCTTTTTTCCTGTTTTTCTTACAGACATTTTACGCCCCCAAAATAACAATACCATCCAAGTACAACGAGGCAATTAAAGATGTACTATGCTTCAGGTTCTGGAGTCCTGTTCCAGTGTAAAAAAAATATATTGTCTCTCTGGATAAAGGTTAATTAATCTAGGAATGGCCTTCAGGTCGGCGGAGCTGGAAGAGCCCTTATCATTGTTATAGATTACCTTGGTTCGAGAGCAAGGATCTCTTTGTTTTCCTGAATTCTTCTAATTTCATGCAGTCCTGGATCCTTTGTGGAAGCCATCAGGAAGGATAAACAAGACAGACACTGCCGCCTTAATCAGGACCTCAAGAACTAACTTCATCCCCATCTCTTTCGTGATTTGTGATCAATCTCGTCTTTTATTTCAACGAGGGCTCCCGGCCCACAGACCTCATGATGACTTATTGATCTTCCTTGTTGTGATTGTGAACTGAGCGAATTTCCTCCGACAAGTCTACAGAAATTATTTGCAACCGAAGTATATTGAAATTTTAGTCACGTCACCAGCTATGACGACATATCAATACATTACAAATTTAACTTAAAAGTGGAAATATTAAGAACTACTTTTTAATGGATTAATCGAAATGAAAATAAATTGTTTCTTATTTATGATAGGCAATAAAGTCCATGGAGGTGTTCTGTAAACTGTAAAATTCCCATTTTCAATTCAAGAGAGACTTAAACAAGAATAAATTTATTTCTTAACTCAAAAGTTATAGAGAACAATTTAGAGTAAAGCCTACCAAGGCTGGCTCTAAGGACAGCCTAGTAAGGAGAAAGAGAACGCGAAACTCGTCCAGTAATATTCCTCAATTGCCTTAATATAATTTTTTCAGAAAAATTAAAATAAATCTAAAATAAAAATACAAATTTACAACTACTATGACGTATTTTTATCATACCTCTTAATGCTATACTATAATTAACAAAGATATTAATACATTTCTCTCTGTTTAGAGGGTGTGTGTTTATACATCTTGGCATCAACCATCAATGGACATGATTAATGATTTGGAAATGAATTTGAAGTAAAAAATTACAAAGCCATTCTTTAAATCCCTAAATTACATTCTTAAAAATTTTTTTATGTGTATTTTTTATTAAATTCTTAGAAACTGTAAATGTTATGAAATTTCATTTGATACTTATTTTTAATCATTCTTTCAATAGTAATAATCGTAAAATCAAAGACCCAATAAAACATTAATATACCACTTAAAGGAAAGGTGGAAAGGGAGAGGTAGAGAGAGACAGCAAGTAAGAGAGGGCGTGGATGAATGTGAAAGAAGAAGGTGGACATACAAGAGGAAGAAATATAGGAGAGAGAGAAATGAAAAAAGAAAGGGAACCGAAAATGTAGAATGAAAGAGTTGAGAAGGAACGCAGGGATGGGGAGGGAGAGGGAGGAGAGAAAAAGAGACAGAGACAGAGAGAGAGAGAGAGAGAGAGAGAGTGAGAGAGAGAGTGAGAGAGAGAGGAGGGGGGAGAGAGAGAAAAGCTTATTTCGATCTCCTAAAAGAAGCAATAAAAAGCAAAGATACTGCGACGCATAACTGAAGCAATGTGTGTGGGCAGGCTAAAGGGGACGCGCCTACTACCTCACTCCTTGGCCTAAGTCAGTCTACAGAGGAAACAGGGGACTACACTCAATGCGCTTTCAATATTTAGATTTCAAGAAATCGGGAGTACCAGTGAGAAAGAGAGAGGGGGAGAGAGAAGGAAGAGTGGTGGAGGAAGTGGTAACGAAGAGGATATGAGAGAGACAGAGGAAGATGAAAGAAGGCGAGAGAGCCGGAATAGGGTGAGAGAAGATGGTGAAGAAAAACGGAAGAGAGTGAGAAAGAGGTTAAAGAAGGAAGTAAAGAGAGAGAGAGGAAGAAGGAAGAAGTGACTGGATGGCAAAGGACGTAGGGAGAGGGAGAGAGAGGAAAGAGTGGTGCTGAAGGAAGTAGTAACGAAGAGGGAATAAAAGAGACAGAGGAATAAAAAGAATGCGAGAGAGCCAGAATAGTGTGAGAGAAGATGGTGAAGGAAAACGGAAGAGATTGAGAAAGAGGTTAAAGAAGGAAGCAAAGATAGAGGAAGAAGGAAGAAGTGGCTGGATGGCAAAAGACGTTGGGAGAGAGAGAGAGAGAGGAAAGAGTAGTGCTGAAAGAAGTGATGACGAAGAGGATATGAGAGATACAGAGGAAGAGAACGAATGCGAGAGAGCCAGAATAGGGTGAGAGAAGATGGAGCGGAAGAGAGTGAGAAAGAGGTTAGAGAAGGAAGTAAAGAGTGAGAGAGAGAGATATGGAGAAGTGGAAGAAAGAGGAAGAGCTAGACGAGGATGAGAGAAAGTGTAAAAAGAAGGAGGGAGAGAGAGGGAAGTTTGACCATTACCAGTACACCACTGTTAGCTGGGAGAAGTTGTCTTGTTACTGTCAGAGAAGAGAGAGTGAAGCACTTCTCTTGTCGACATCAGGACTTTGTAATCAGCTGGGTGGACATAACTCATGTCGCCTCCACTGTCACGAGCTGACAGAGTGCTACATCCTTATGACGCAGGACACTAAAAGGTACGTATCGTAGTAAGCGATTCCTCTAAGGGGAGTTCAGTTAAATATGTTCATTGTATAAACAGTGCCAGGTCAGTCACCAAACTCTCCCTCCCGTAGAAAGATATACAGATATACACCACTAATAACACACAATTTTTAACTCACTAAACAAAAATTAAATTATAATAACAATAAAATTAGAATTACGAACACAACAACTTTATTTGGGATATGTGTTTGTGTTAGTGGTTCACAAGTTTTCAAGTTTTATTTATAATAAAAAAGTGTTTAATGTCATAATAATAAAATTTAATTATTCCAATTATACAAAATAAAAATATCATAAGCTTTAACTAGAAGTCATCGACAATTAGTTCATTATTACACAAACACGCATTATATATACATATACAAGACAGACACTGC
>KZ806980.1:71320-88745 GCA_000696205.2 Oncopeltus fasciatus
CAAAATAATACATATATATATTAAATCGGGTATCTGATTGAATATGTTAAGCAGAATAAAGAGAACTGTGCAAAATGGCAGTATTTCCTCGAGAAAATTTGCCAAAAAAAAACAACAAATAACCATTTTTGAATGCCAAGTTGACGAAAAAAACAAGATCAGGTCTTTTAAGACCCGCTGTTAAAGCATTTATTCGTGATCTTTTACTCACGAGCATATATTCCATGAGCTTTTATTCATGTCTCTCGAACTTAATGTTCAGATATCAATTCAAAATCGCTATCTACGCTTATCAGCTTATACAAGTGAGTTTATCACTGATTCCACTAGAGTTTGTGGCAATGCACTTCCATAATTCACTTGTGCAGCATTTTATAACCTTCTTGCTACTGACTCGGTGGTGAATAGGTGTGTGCTGTCCCCCCCCCCCCTTCACAATCAAGTGACCTGTTACTTTATCATTTTAAATTGTATTAATTTCTCTCGTTGTTTAAATTATCGAAATTATTCAGATATCAAGTAGTCAAATTGCTCTTCCCCTAATTAATGGTTTATAGTGGTACAAGAAATTAAAGGATTTGTAGATTTAAGTTTAGAGGTGAAGCAGAAATCCTGAACCAGACGAGATCCGTTATCTTCGGTAGAAATTACAGTGAGAGGTGCTCTGAACGCTATTTTTGAAATCAATAAAACGAGAAACGCCGAAAATTGTAGTATTGTAGTGGATTTTCAAATTTTTGTTCTTACTAATTAAGCCATTTATTTGTACCAGTCTGCATGACAGTCCAAAATCTTTTTTTGTTTCTTTTGAACTATTAGCAAACCTCGCCTAGACCCGCAAATAAATCAAGATGAGCCGAACAGTAAAACATCCTGTTAAAATAATCAACAATTTGAATAATAAATTAAAATATCTAATTCTATAGCCATTTACTTCGGTACATGAAGATCTCAAATTTGTGTTAAATTCAACAATTTGATAAAACTAAATAAGAATAACTGAATTACGTGCACTGCGTAGCTAATTCAATAACAATCAGCTGAAAAGGGTTCACAAGTCAATTTTTAACAATGTCTAAAACTTTTTAAACATTAATGTAGTTGTGGTTTATAATCCCATGTAAATTTAAAAACAATTAATGAGAGGGAATAAAATAAAAAATCTATCTGTCCCAGCCAGGACTCGAACCTGGATCTCCTGCTTTCCGGGCCGGTATACTACCACTTGCACCACCGGGACGAGCTAGATAACTTATTAAATTCCCAACACACTAGCGAAAGCCTAACCAACGAGAAAGGCAAATACATCTTCTTATGCTCGAAGGAGCTGACATTGTCTAGCTATTTTCTTTTTATTTTCATTTATAAATATTAATTTAGTTAATTAATTAATCATTTCTTAGGGGCGCCGGGATAGCTCAGGGGATCCGTACGGGTCTCGCAATCCTGACGTCGCGGGTTCAAATCCCGCCCAGGTCAATCTTTTATTTATAATATAGAAGGTTGTCCTGAGCCATGGGTGTTTAAAATAGGGTGGCAACCTGTAGATAGCCCCTCCCTCCAATGACCCTTAGTGGTTGCAAGGGAGACTAACCCAGAAAAAAAAAAAAAAAAAAAAAAAAAATCATTTCTTATAACTTATTAAATTCCCAACACACTAGCGAATATTTATAAATGAAAATAAAAAGAAAATAATGAAGAATCGATAAATAGCATCTCCTTCGAGCATAAGAAGATGTATTCGTCTTTCTCGTGGGTTAGGCTCTCGCTAGTGTGTTGGGAATTTAATAAGTTATCTGGTTAGTCCCGGTGGTGCAAGTGGTAGCATACCGGCACGGAAAGCAGGAGATCCAGGTTCCAGTCCTGGCTGGGACAAATAGATTTTTTATTCTATTCTCTTGCACTAATTGTTTAATACTTTTTCGTATACTTCCACATTCTTCTTGTCCCCATTATTATACTTTCAGTCTTTCATTATAATAAAACTTCAATACTTTGCATTCATATAGAATAGAAGGTAAATCTTTTTTTTTTTTTTTTTTTTTTTCAATGCAGCCAACAGTCAATGATGATTCATTTCAAAATAATGAGTTTCAAGTAAACCCTCAAACCCTTAGTAAACTCACGCACTTTTTTCAAAAATTACTATTGTAAATTTGTAGCCCAGAGAGGTACTTTCTAAATTGGTGTAAATTGCTCGCAGCGGCGTCCCAAAACACTCTCTCCAAGCCAAGAGTGGGAGAGATGACAAGCCATCCATCTCCTGATTGGCCGGAAAGATTGCTACAACCTTCCCCCGTTCCCAATCCACCAGAAATACTCCTTCGCCCCCTGCAGACAGACACACACACGCACACGCACAAATAAAATCGCCGAGATTGGGAAAACGGTTACGACTAACAAAGCCAATAGCCGTTGACGGCTCGTAAACTGAGGGCCTATACTGCTGAGTGACAATTCGCCAATAACAAGCACATTTCCAAAGGTTAGGGGTCTCTTACAGTACTACCTTCCGCCACTGTTATCTCGTTGTTATCTGTTCGAGGGGAACGTCGCTAAGGAAACCACCTGAAATTTCACAAGCAAATATGTTTGTTTATGTAAATTTTAAAAAAAGTATATTTTTTTCGCGAATTTGCATTATTATGTTTCAATTATGTATTGATAATTTATAATAAAATCGATAATAGATGAAAGTTCGTCAAGCCAAAATTGTGTAAATTTAAAAGAGTCCCCATATTTCAATAAATTATACATATATTAGGATTTCAAGCTATTATCTCAAATTTTAAGTTCACTGTGTACCAGAGAGTAAAATAACAAATATAGAAAATGTTCACGTAGGCTTCGTCGGTCGTCAGATGTATTTACCATTTCATCTTCCGGGTTGGACCGAGTCAAATTGTTCTTTTTTGCCGAGCTTTCGCACATCATGTGATGGCTTCTTCAGGGCTGAAAAGAGAATGAGAGTTGTAAAGAGAGATTTTTAAAAATCCAGATGGTATATATTTACCATGTTTTATACACCAGGTGGTGTATAATCCCGGCGCGGTCTTGTCCTTGGGCGAAGTCTGCCTTCCCATTGGTTGATACTGTGTTCTGGTGGCTGGTCTCTGGAGTAGTCAGGTAGCTGGTCACTGATTGGTTGGATCCTCTTGTCAATTAGCGCTGGTTTCCAGTTTTTGCTCAATCTGTATCCGTCTTCTCTGTTGATATTTTTCGGATTCTTGGTTATTTCGATGGCTTCTCTGATGGTTCGTCGATAGTAGTTGCTTTCCCGGGCCAGTATTGAGGCGTCTTCGAATTTGATGTGGTGGCAGGTGTTGGCGAAGTGTTCTGCTAGAGCTGACCTTTCTGTGCGTCCGTGTTTGATGTCTGCGATGTGTTCTTTGAGACGTGTGTCTATCGTCCTTCCGGTTTCACCGATGTAAGAAGTTCCGCAGGAGCAGGGAATCTTGTAAATTCCTGGAGTCCGAAGTCCAAGTTTATCCTTAGGTTTCGGAAGGATGTCTGTTATTTTTCTGTCCGTGTTGAATGTTGTTCTTATTTTGTGATTTTTTAGTATTCGGGCGATCTTCTCTGTTGTCCCTTTGACGTATGGGATGGTCACTTGTCCTTGGAATTCTTCGGCTTCTCGTTCTTCCTTGTTGCGCTGCATATTTCTCTTTCTCTGGATCTTGTCTATAGTGTTGCGGTCGTAGCCATTCTTCATGAAGGCGGTCTTCAAGTGTCTTCTTTCTTTCGGTAGTTGGGCTGGTTCTGAGAGTATCTCCGCTCTGTTGAGTAGAGTGTTGATGACTCCTTCCTTCTGAGCCGGGTGGTGGTGGGAAGTGGCATGTAGGTATCTGTCTGTATGCGTGGGTTTCCTGTAGATTGAATGGCTCAAGAGGTGATCCTTTTTTGTTACGAGTACGTCCAGGAACGGTAGTCTTCCTTCTTCTTCGAGTTCCATGGTGAACTGGATGTTCTTGTGCATGTTGTTCAAGTGTTGAAGGAACCCTTCCAGCGAGTCTCGGCCGTGTCTCCAGATGACAAACGTATCGTCGACGTATCGATACCAGCAGACCGGTGCTTGTGGTGCAGATTCGAGAGCTCTCCGTTCGAAGTCTTCCATGTACAGGTTGGCTGCAAGTGGACTTAGTGGTGATCCCATGGGTGCTCCTTCAAGTTGTGAGTAGTATTTGCCGTTGTAGAGGAAGTAGGTCGATTGGAGACTTAACTTGGCCAGACTAAATTCTTCTTCCGTGAGGAGGTTTTTCATCAGGTTCAGAGTTTCTTCAATGGGGACCTTGGTGAAGAGGGACTTTACGTCGAAGCTAACGAGGATGTCATGTACTTCGATTCTGATGTCTTGAAGAATGTTGACGAAGTGTTTGGAGTTTCTAATATGGTGTTTAGTGTTACCGACGTGAGGCTTCAGTTTCTTTGCGATGTATTTCGCTACGTAGTATGTTGGTGAGCCGATAGTCGAGACGATGGGCCTCATGGGTATGCCTTCTTTGTGTATTTTTGGCAGTCCGTAGAGTCTTGGTGGGACGGGGTCTGATATCTTGAGTGACTTCTTCTTTACCTGTTCGTCGTTGTTTGAGTTGATTATGGAGATGACCTGCTGGTTAATGGTTTTTGTAGGATCTTTCTCAAGTTTCTTGTAGGTGTCGTCATCGAGGAGTGCTTGCATCTTTTTCAGGTAGTCTTCTTTCTGCATGATAACGGTGGCGTTGCCCTTATCTGTCGGGGTGATGACCAGGTCCTCACGTTTTTTCAGGTCGTTTAGTGCTTTGTATTCTTCTTTGTTGAGGTTCGGTTTGGGTGGCTTAGCCCTCCTTAGAGCATGGCTGACGTCTTGACGGATTGTTTCAGCTGCTTCTGGTTCAAGGTTCATGATACAGGTTTCGACGCTTGTTATAATTCGAACACTTGGGGACGGATGTCAATATAATACAATGTATCAACAAACTTCAAAATATTTCCCCCAAAAAAATCAACCTATTCATGCTAGTACAATGAGGCCACCTTTTTAAGTATGTATATACTAAATAATACATTATATTTTTATATGTGTGTATTTATATATTTTTTATATGCGTAAAAAGTAAAAAAACTATGTAGGTTTCATTAGTTAGGTTATGTATTGATGTGCAGTTGTACAAGACTTAGCTCTAAGTACTAACTTATTAGTCTTGATAGGTTAACTGATATTTCAAAGCAATAATAACAATAAATTTTTAAAAATGCGTAATTATTTACATATGACAAATAGTAAATGTTACATAACTGTTTCATTACATTTTTCTAAATAGTAATCATTCAAAATTTAAATTGTTTGTTTATAAATATTAAATTCGTTGTGGCGTATTATCCCACGTAATTTTTTAACTATTAATGTGAGGGAATGGAATAAAAATTCTCTCTGTCCCAGCCAGGACTCGAACCTGGAGTAGGAGATCCAGGTTCGAGTCCTGGTTGGGACAGAAAGATTTATTATTCTGGTAAATAATCTAAAAGGTTATTGTAACTATCAATGAATATAGAACTATCATACCTTCTGTAATCCATCTTCATTGGTTTTTGCAAACCATCTTCTGTTGTCGAGCGCTTTCGGACATTGTCCATCTTCTAGGCCGAATACATGCGTTCACTGTCACTGTCTGTACTCACCTCCTCGCACACGAACAGAAGATGGTTTGCAGAAACCAATGAAAACGGATTACAAAAGGTATGATAATTCATTATTCTTTTCCCTCGCATTAATTGTTTAAATTGTTTGTGTGTATTATTTTATTGAATAAAAGTTCAATAGGGAGTGCCTATACACTTGTTAGAAAAGCTAGTCAACGGTCCTACTTAATTTATTTTTTTCATATTATTATTATGTGAGGAGACATATTACTATGCCTTATTACGCCTATTCAGGTGACGTGGTGGGTTAACAGGATGGGTAATACAGGATAGAGATTGGGCTAAGGAATTAAGATGCAAGGAGAGGTCAGAGTGGAATTTATTAAAACTAATAAGGTCTTTAACAAAATATATTTACAGGTCATTGTGGTGAGTGGAATGGACTCCTAGGATATTAGATTTTGGCAGTTTAACTCCTTACGTCAAAACAAATCTTAGTAGTTCAGGTAAATAGTGAGTTTGTTGATAACAGATAAAAGTTGTTCTAGCATGTTAATAAAGCCTATGTGTATATAATTTAGTATAAGAATTATATTAATTGTTATTAACCCATTCCGAATAAGAACTGTTTTCTATGCAATTAAACAGGTTATTTCCTACATTTTCGGAGACTTCTCTAGTAGGGGTCTCTCTTCACTCCTCACTGACGAAGGACGAATAGTGTTCCCGAAAATTTATTTTTCTTATATTCACTACGCTCTTTCTCCCACCTGTTGAATTTACATATATACATATATATTTCAATTTTAACGGACCAAATTTTAAGCTTCTCTAAATCATTCTAATGTAGGATCGTCGAAGATGAAATTTTTCCTAAGTTATGTCAAGGGACAAAGGAGGAATAGCTTGGTTTTCACTTAGAAAAAAAAAATGTTTTGTTCACGTGTTTTTTTGCATGAACATAAATTATAAATCATAGAATTAATTTACTATACAATCAAAGAAGAAATTTGAGAGAATTTAAAGAGTAACGCCTAAACTTATGAAGAAGTGTCAGTTTTTAGTGATTAAAATTAAATAATAATAATAAATAAATGCGATTAGAGGATGAAGAGTAATTAGTAAATGAGAAACCCTGCTATTCAGGGAAATGAAGTTCATCACGCAAGAGTTGCGTGACCTAAGAAGATTTCTCATGTGTCATTTAGGAAGGATATAATAAAGAGTAAATGATGAAATTTAGTTCACAGATAGAAGAGAATAATAAACATATAAGGCATGAAAGGTCGGAGTGGGAGAATCTCTCACCCAAAATTGCTATAGACAGTCATTTCTTCCTTAATAAAGTGCATTTTAAGAGAAACAGGCATATATGAAAAAATGTAATCCCCCTCCCCCCCCCTCCCCCAAAAAAAATAAAGAAATCAACTATGCCTTTCTTTTTCTTTGTATTTTGTTGTTGTTGTTTGTTTTTGTTTTATGTTTTACAGTAGTATTCACTATATAAATCTAATTGTATTATATTGTTTCTATATTAAAATTGTTTATCTATTGTTTCAATTTTAATCGTTAATTTACTTTTTAAGTTATATAATTTATATTTCTGCTTTTAAAATGGTTTTGTATCTATATTTGTGAATGTCTGTGTGTACGAATATAACTTATTGCACACCAAGTACTATATAACGTAATGTAAACAAGCACTAAAAAATGGAAAACATTTAAAAGAATGGATAACAGTTTAACCCTAGATAAACCCCAACAGACAGGGCGTAATAACCATGATGTCGATCGCCCTATAACCTGACCCTAATCCTAATCCTTATCTCCCTTAATAAAAATGTTTTAAAACAATTTCATATTAAATTCTACACCTATTATAAACTTTCTCTTAAGTAAAATAACAAGTAAGATATATCCACTCTCCCCTTCATTCAATTCCATCTACATAATTTTAAGGGATGACAATGAAAAATCAATATATTCAATTACTTTTTTATATTTCAAAACGCAAAGTGTCCACCCAATACTTGAAATTGCATTCTTAAATATCTTTCAATATGAGTTTTTAGAAAAATGTTATAGACTATAAATTTTACACACACACACACACACACACACACAAAAAAAAAAAAAAAAAAAAAAAAAAGTTGCCCGAACACAACGAACCCAGACGACCACTATAGCTTCCCCTCCTCTCTCAGTGCGAGTATCGAACTCGTGAGAATTAGTAGGGAGGAGAGTGGTCTATCCATTAGTCCCGGACTCTGCAAGCAAAGCCAGCCAACCGTGCGGGTACAGGTTCCTCAACTCCAGAGTGAGGTATCCTCAACGAGGGTACCTCTTTGGAATAATATCTCTGCAATCCCTGCTTACTGCTTACCTCGATGGGAGGTAAATAACCTAAAGAGTTATTATAACTACCAATGAATATAGAACTATCGTACCTTCGATGATCTTCCAGTAGATGGTTAGCAGAAACCAATGAAGACGGATTACAGAAGGTATGATACCTCAATGGGACCTTGTTACCTTTCCCTCGAGGACAAAAATCTTATCTCACTGCCATCCAGTGATAACACGAAATCGATTGTCGTAAGAGAGTGAAAGAGAGAAGATTAATGCTGATATTTATGGTCCCATCTCAGAGTCCAGAGCTAAACTGTTTAGATTCAGCTGCAGTTTAGTTCTGCACTCTGTAACCATAAACCAGATATCACTAACGCCCTGATGATGACTCACAAGTTAAGTCAAAACGTCGGCAATAATAAAATAATTACCTAACTATTTTGTAGTATAAATAAAATAAAATACTGAAAACTAAATTCTGACCGACTGTTGAGTACAATAATTACACCAATCTTTTTATTTATATTTAATAATTGGGAAAGACGATTATTTATATTTAAAAATAATCCCAACTAAGATTGAAAAACTCAAAAGTTACCCTTATTTAAAAATAAATTAAAGCAATAAGGACAACGCCTAAGTCAGGGGTATATGTACATGTCTTTCAATCCTGTACTGGGGATTCAAACCCCCCTTTGTGAAATTTTTGTTGAGTTGTTGTTGATTGGTTGTAGAATAGGATGGCTAATAGGATCTGTGCATAGGCCCTCCCTCCATGAATCAAATTATTGGTTAATTCTTTTTTTTTTTTAATTTCTTCTTAATGTATAAAAATATAAAACGTTACAGATGAAAGTGTTAAGCATACTTTAAAAATAAATTAACCTAATAACAATATAAATAATTAAAAAATTACAGTGAAAAATTATGTAACTAACCTTCTCACAATGGATACCTCGTTGTTTATCAAACCCAGCTGTGATGGGGTGTTACGGCGAGATTGCTGTGGAGTCCCGAAATCTGTGTTCTACAGAAGAAACATTAAATAGCCATGTAAAAAAAATTATAAAACAATAATTTTCATTTAATACTATAACACAAAACAATAATTTCGTTCGTAAAAATTACATTAATCAATGTTATCCTTATCAATATACTAATGAAAAACAATCGTATATCAACATAATATTATTTAATAAACATAATATCTATCCAATTCTTATTAATGATATATATACAAAAAGATAAAACCCAAAATAATACATATGCATTCGCCATTTACTTCCACTTTTATAAGATTATAAAAAAAACGTTATAAAAAATTTATAATCCAATGTCATAGAAAACCATGTGGAAAATATCATATTTTATGAATATATGTGTATAAAATTTCCAAGTCATGCAATATATATTTCAATAATAAACAAATATGTGTTTCAAGAATGAATGAGAAATTAAATTATAATCTAAATACTACCTGCAACGAAGAAATATATTTTACTAGACATGCACATAACATTTAAGGAAACGCCCCACTCAAATTCGTCAGATATCATTAAAAAAAGAACAGTTTTGGCTATCAATTTACATTTAAAATCTATGTAACAAATTTCAAGAAAAACATCTAATTTCAGCTTAATAATAGTTAAATTTAAATTTTCGGTACAAGTGAACCCCCACTCCAAATTGCTTTATTTCACTTCGAAACCTCTTAAATGTTTATTTTCATAAGCAAAAAAATCTGTGTTGTTTGCAAACTTGTATTTGTTGAATACATTAACGCTCATGGAGTCAAAATTTCTTTTGTGTGCAATGAGCTAATTTTTATTGAATAAATAAACAATCTTGTCATATATCATTTTTATATCTTTCTTCTGCTTTCCGGGCCGGTACGTTACCATTTACGCTACCAAGACAAGCCTGATAAGTTATCAAATTCCCGCACTAGTGTCAAAAGTCTAACCTCCGAGGCAGAAGAATATATCTTCTTATGCTCGGAGGATCTGACACTGCAAGCTGTTTAAATGACTCTCGTTGTTTACTTTTTAAATTTAAACCTGTTTGTCCTGGTGGCGTAAATGGAAACTTACCGGCCCGGAAAGCAGGAGATCCAGGTTCGAGTCCTGGCTGGGACAGTTGGGATTAAAAACCACATCAAAAATAATACTAGTAAAATATCATTTTCTAACAGTACATGACAGTTGTATATAACTGTGTATAACAGTTTTACGAAAAACGCATATCAAGGAAGAAATTTAGGAAAGTATTCCCGAATTTAAATCTCTTTATAATTTTATATTCCCGGTCAGTCTAGAGAAAACTTCAACGGACATGCTATATACAAGCATTGTTATCTACGACCTGCTCTTTCCATGTTTTTGCAATTATTTATATCTATCTTTTATGTAACACTGGATATCTGCTCGTTATTATTATTAAGTCTCTGCGTGGGCTGCCTTTTCTTTGAGAACTTGACAACAGGTTAGTTACGAAAATGTCAGTCTGCGTAGAAGTGACTTAGGCATTGACTTGTACCATAAAAACCATATTTTCACTTATTATAAAAGAAAAACATTCGGTTAGATAGTCACCCCATTAAAAATTTAGAAATGGGTTTTTCAAAGCAAAACCTTCTCCGATTTAAACTTTTTGAGAATTTGAAATTTAAGCCATTTTAAATTTCTAAATTATTATTTTGATCACCAAAAAAAGGAAAACTAAGGTACCACATCAACCCAAATCGAATGCATCACAAAATTTTAGGAAAATCGCATTTGAGAAAAAACAATGCTCACAGGTTTATTTTATTTTACTCTTCCACGTTTAGAGGGATGTATGAAACATGAAATATTAAATATTTGAATTATACAAGAAGGCAGAAAATAATTTTACCGCCTCATTTACACCCCAGGGGCGGGGAGCCTGTAATTATTCAACTCCCTTGAATTGAAATCTTGAATTGTTTGAAAAAAAAAATATTTTTGTGGGTAATTACAACAGCTCATTTTTAAAGAACAAAAATCACATATAGTATAAGATGAGGGTAGCTAGCTTTTTTTATCAAAATTTTCTGCAAGATAAGAATTCATTCCTTACAGACTACTTATAGTACACGATAATGATAGCTATGTTTTCATTAGAATTTGCCAAAAGATAAGAATTCATTCCTTACAGACTACTTATAGTACACGATAAATATAGCTATTTTTTCATTAGAATTACTTATAGTACACGATAATGATAGCTATGTTTTCATTAGAATTTGCCAAAAGATAAGAATTCATTCCTTACAGACTACTTATAGTACACGATAAATATAGCTATTTTTTCATTAGAATTTGCTAGAAGATAAGAATTCATTCCTTACGGACTACTTATTGTACACGATAAAGATAGCTGTTTTCATTAAACTTTTCTAGAAAATCAGAATTCATTCTTTACAGACTACTTATAGTACACGAAAAAGATAGCTATGTTTTCATTAGAATTTGCTAGAAGATAAGAATTCATTCCTTTCAGACTACTTATAGTACACGATAAAGATAGCTATGTTTTCATTAGAATTTGCTAAAAGATAAGAATTCATTCCTTACAGACTACTTATAGTACACGATAAAGATAACTATGTTTTCATTAGAATTTGCTAGAAGATAAGAATTCATTCCTTACTGAATACTTATAGTGCACGATAAAGATGTTTTCATTAGAATTTGCTAGATGATAATAATTCCTTCCTCACATTGCTAAAAGAACATTATTGATGCTTGACTCTTTTCTATCCGCATGTTTCTCATATGCTATTGGTTCACACAATTTCCACAAGTACAAAGATGACTTGTTCGAAACAGCTGAGATGTTTCAATAACTAATAGTTAGACATAATCACAGAAGCCAATCAACGGCATGAAGCTATGATTAAATAAATATCCAATTACCCCTAATTGATACAGATCCAGCCGCTAATTATTCCTGTGACTGCCATCAAACCCACAGAGCAAATTCTGCTATCCCAAGCAAACTGGAATTTCTGTCTGTATAGAACTTAAAATACAAGCATATTTGTCTCTAAAAGGTAATTATGTATTTTGACCAATTAAATTCATAATAATTGGCGTAAAGTTTTAATGAACTTATAAATCTTATTTTAAAATAAATAAAACTTTCTCTTGAATTGATAATTTTTAATTATACTTTGTGGTAACATTTATACATCAAAAAATTACCTAACCCTGGGCTTTACTAATTTTTAATATATATATTTTAATCTATAATTGAGTAATTAATTTTCTCAGGTGAAGGCGGTATTGTCACAATTAATATGTTTTTTTTTTTAACGCTGCCAATTATTTCACAATATTTATTTTCTTAAATTTATGTTTATTATTACTCGTTTTATTCTGGTCCAAAAAAATTAAAATTTGATACAAATAAATACTTGTGGGTGTGTGTTCTATGTTTGTAAGACTAATACCCTCCTCCATGATAATCCGCAGAGATTCATCTCATGCAGGGAATGGTCCGGGGGTAGTTTGGCGCTGGGAATTCGGGCGCGGACCCCAGATTTCCTAAGGGATGACATATCCTGCAGGATGTTTTCGAGGTGTCCCAGGAGGGAGTGAGAACCTCTCTTCATCTGTGAGGATGTCTCGAAAGGTTACAGGCGAGACCCAAGGGAGTCGCGTCCCTGCGTATGCGTACACCTTAGCATACAAATACAATATGTACGTACCACTTTTAGTAAATACTCAAGAATCGTAGATACTGAGCATTATACCTAGTAGAATCATTTGAAAAATGAATTTACGTAAACAATTAGTAACCCGAGAAATTAGAAAAAAAAAAAGAAAGCTTTATAAATAAATGGGTATAAGAAAAGCATAGAAAATTGCCTACGTAGAATGTTAATAAATAAAATTTAGTTCATCTCCGTTCTACTTTCAAAATTACATGCATTGCTGAAGGTTTATAGTAAAGAAATGTACAGTTTCATCTAAATCGTCAGAGGTTCTCAGAGAAATTCCGAGGTCAAGTGACTCTTCTATGAGAGTTCTAAACAAGGCCCAGTCGACTGGACCATCAATGAGGGAGAGGGGCAATTGTTTTGGAATATGGGCCAAGGATAGCGTATAGAGAACTGTGTTGTGGTCGGAGGAGAGCTCGTTTAAGTTCGAAGCGGAATGATGTAGAGGAGTAAGGTTTTTGCAGATGAAGAAGTCCAGGATATCAGAAAGGCGGTTCACGTCAGAGGGCCAATAAGTGGGAGAGGAAGGACTGATTCTGGAGAGGTTTTGGGATGACACTGCATTATATAGAGGTCGACCATGGGAGTTGGTCGTTCTCGATCCCCATTGCAAGTGTTTCGCATTATAGTCTCCACCGGCAAGGAAGCGGGGACCGAGGTCTTTGAGGAAAGCGGAAAATTCTGGTGTAGTGATTGGCTTATTTGGAGGACAATACACTGCTGAAAGTGTGATGGGATAAGAGGTTGTAGAAATTGACACTATTGTTGATTGAAGGGACTTTGTGGGAATGGAGGGCAAAATATGATGGGTATAGGATTTCTTGATAAGGAGTGTAGTTCCACCATGAGCTCGTACGTCAGGATGGTCTGTCCTATAAGTGTGGTAGCCAGTAATTTTTAGATTAATTCGTTTAGTTAGTCGTGTTTCTATCAGTAATACTACGTCAACGTTCCAAAATATCAAGTTACACTTTTTGAAGTTTAATGATAATAATAATTTCAAATAAAAAACCAGAACCGATTCATTTCTAGGAATTTAGTTTCTAAATTTAAAAATTAGTAAGGCTCATCAAACATTTTAAATCACTTTCTTAAATATTAACCTTAATTATCGTTGTTGTTTTTTATAGCATGTTAATGTTATTTACATTTTACACCCATTTAATACATCCATAAAAAAAAAAAGATATTAAGATCTGAAATTTTGGTCTACCCCAAAATCTTCCCTTCCCCCTTTAATATCATAATGAACCTATTTACTCGAATGTATTCCAAAATTTTAATTTTTTGGGATACAAACTATTAGAAGTTGGAGAATTATGAAAGTTGATTTCCCAAAAGTCCCAGTTTGCACCTGATCCTGGATTGCAGAGATATTCCAAAATGAAATTTAAGTTCTAGTAATATCCATTTGAAAAATTAAAAATAATTTCTGAAGGTTAATAACCAGAAAAACATTAAGCTAATTTAAATATATTAACATTTATATTAGTTAAAATAACGTAGATAAGAAGAATAACTTTCTTAGATGATTTTAGTTGGGGTTCGGTCAAAGTAGATCCAAAAAACACAAATTTAAAAAATGTATTTTTTAATCAAGGATTATCTGTCGAGGTTTTGGCTTACATTTTAAGCCATCTTCAGGGCTATCATGAATATTAGAGAGGACGTCCTGTCCCTAAGTTCACATTTCCATGACTGGAATTTGTATTTTTTAGATCTACCTTGACCGAATCCCAACTAAAATCATCTAAGAATAATATCTACGGTCAAAAAAACTCTCCTTTTGAAGAATAACTTTGTTATAATGGAGAAAAAATAAGTGTTAAATCACAAATTATTAAATTAAAAATAAAGTTTTTAAACTTCAGGGGTAAAAATAAATAAAATGTAGCTGAAAGAGCAAAAAAAAAAAAAAAACTCCTGTAGGAGACTAGTAAATAAAAAAAGTAAGAAGAGATTCAAAACAATATTTTCTTAAAGAAACAATTTTCCCTCAGGTTAGGAAAGGATTCAACTTTCAAAGGCTGAGGTAAAATATGAAAAGCTGGAATTTTAAAGTGTTCAAAACGTTAAGGAAAAATAGCCGGTGGTGGGGCAGTGAGGAGAAGGGGGTTGGTGCAGGGTGAGAGAGGGGTGAGTTCTGAGGAGGGCACATGATCAATTCTCCATGCTCTGGAGAGAGAGAGAGAGAGTGTTGAAATATTACTGGCTGTTCGGAACACCGCCAGACTCCAGCAGTACAGCCCCCTGGATAAAAACAGCAAAGGGGTGGTTTACCGTCCATCAGGAAGCACCTTCCCTTGCTGCCATTGTCTGCCTCTGTCTGCCACCCCCTACCTCCCTCCCACCCTGGCCTGCAATTTAAGGGAAATATTTAACTATTTAAGTTTATATTTATTGTAGTTTAACGGTTAAATATATTTTTTGACCGGACTATCCCCTCATTCATTCGGGAGTTTACAAATTCTCTTCGCTAATCCACTAATCCTGCGTAAGGGAAGACAAACACATGATCTTGTCAAAATTATTAATATGAGAGAGAGATAAAGAGAGAGATAGGGAGAGAAAGTGAGAGATAAAGAGATAGAGGGAGTGAGAGAGAGAGAAAGAGAGACAGAGAGGGAGAGAGAGTGTGTGAGTGAAAGGGAGAGTGGGTGAGTGGGGGGGGAGAGAAAGAGAGAGAGTGAGTAAACAATTAATGAGAGGGAATAGAATATAAAAAACTATCTGTCCCAGCCAGGAATCGAACCTGGATCTCCTGCTATCCGGGCCGGTGCACTTGCCAATTGTGCTACCAGGACGCGCCAGGTATCTCATTCAATCCCCTCTACATTGGCGAGAGCCAAACCTACGAGAAAGGCGAGAACTTGTACTCTTGTACTCGAGGGAGCTGACATTGTCAAGCTATTTGTCGACTTTCGTCATTTACTTTATTTAATTTTTTCTTTATAAATATTTTATTTGGTTGTGGTTTTTTATCCCACTCATTAATTTTTATTCCCTCTCATTAATTGTTTAAAATTTACGTGGGATAAAAAACCACAACCAAATAAAATATTTATAAAGAGAGAGAAAGTGTGTGAGAGAGAGTTTGTGAGAGAGAGAGAGAGAGAGAGAGAGAGAGAGAGAGAGAGAAAGGGACAGAGAGGGGGGTGAGAGAGAGAGAGAGAGTGGATTGAGTGAGAGGAGGGGGAGAGAGAGGAGAGAGGGAGAGAGAGATTGAGGGAGAGAAGAGAGAGAAAATAGACTGGTACCGCGGAAAGGATTCAAAGGAAGGGGAAGAATTTGGGATTTCCCTAATCCTCTTATTGTTGACAATTGATGCCAGGTCTTGTAGTGACTTTGAGAATGTGGATATAGGCGCACTCTCTCGTCTTGAGTTGCAAATCTGAAGCCGTGTCGGGAAGTTGTTCAATCACTTGAACTTGGAAAACGTCATTAAAACTCATTAAATGACTCTGAGCATGCCTTGTTATGGGAAGAGGGGACTGAGGTATGTATATATTTGTGTGTGTAAAATAAATAGCTTCAATATACACTACAAGAATTATTAAGTAGAATCGGGTCATACTAAATACCAACATTTAAGTTATCTCATACCTTCTATTCTCCGTCTTCATTGGTTTCTGCAAACCATCTCCTGTGACGGTGAACGTATGTATTCGGCCAGAAGATGGACAATGTCCGAAAGCGCTCGCCAACAGGAGATGGTTTGCAGAAACCAATGAAGACGGAGAATAGAAGGTATGAGAGTTCTATATTCACAGGTGGTAGAAATAATAACCCTTTAGATTATTTAAATTATTATAATTTAGCGTATGCATGCAATTATATATAAATATATATGAGGAATGCTTGCAAATTAATAATTAGCAAAACAACGATAGGTAATAAGAATAAAGAGATTTTAAAATATGTAAAGGTATAGATTTAACAATAGCCAGTAGTTGAGGGCAAAGAGTAAACTGGTTAGGGCCTCGGTATACTGTAGATAAAAGAATATTAAATTATTTTATTCGAAGGGAGAGATAGAAAATACCCTTGTAGAACTTGTAAAAGGGAAGTATATAACCTTTGATCAGACCATCTAGCTCGGCAGGGGGAAGTCCAGGAAATAAATGGACAGTTTTTATTCTGACAGTATTGGAGCGGCAGGAACAGGGGGGGGGGGCTTATATAGAGCTTTGTCTTTGTTCTTGTCATTAATCGAGTTTTCCCAAGTGCATTTAGATACGATTGTAGCTGTAGGCCATCACTGAGGAAGCGTTCAGTGCAATATGGCGGCAGAGAGGTCGAAAAGGGGCGGGAGTTTTGCCAAAGAGGTTTGTCATATTTCTCTGAATTTTCTCTGTCGTAGATAGTGAGAGTAAACTTTTAAAAGTAGAAGGGGAAGCTAATGTAGATCATGGAGGCCGGTTTCCTTATCTTATTTGCTCGCATTTTTTTGTAAAAATATGTTATAGGACATAAATGTCAGAAAGTTATATTGAATAAAACATGTATAACAAAAAACATGTTACACAGAGTTTTATTGTTTATAATTCTAACACTATCGAGATTCAAAGTTTTAATGTTAAGTGTATTTTTGGTGACGCTTAAATGAAGACACATAAACTTTAAATAGATTTCTTCAACTTCACCCTCATTAGGAGTACTGCCATTTGGAAGCTTCTCCATCGAACGAAATACACGCTAATTATTTATATATATATA
>KZ806980.1:88888-114637 GCA_000696205.2 Oncopeltus fasciatus
ATATATTTAATAATTATTATCATAATTTTTTTTAATTTGTTGTTTATCCTGTACACTGCTGACATCCCTACCCGTCCAAGTACCCTTTTAGCTCTATTTGCGGACGACAAAGCTATCCTATCCTCCCATCCCGATCCTAAAACTGCCATTAAAAACCTACAAGATCAACTCGATAAAATCAAACAATGATGTAGCAAATGGAGAATAAAAATCAATGGAGAAAAATGTGTTCAAGTTGATTTCCAACTGCGGAAAAAAGACTTCCTGGAAATTGTGAAATTTAACAATATTCCTTTGCCACATTCAAATTCCGTTCGATACCTTGGATTCCATCTTGACTCACGACATAGATGGGGGGAGCATACTAAAATTAAAAGACAAGAACTCAATCGGCGATATGGACTTCTATACAGACTCATGAATAGGAACTCCAATCTTACGATAGAAAACAAACTGACGCTCTACAAAACCTTATTACGACCGATCTGGACTTAGGGAGTAAAAATCTGGGGTGCCGCCAAGCCTTCCAACATCCAAAGAATCCAGTCCTTTCAATCCAAAACCCTGAGAATAATCGCAAATGCTCCCTATTATGTATCCAATTCATCCCTTCACCACGATTTTAATATCCCTTTTGTCCAGGATCTAACTTCTTCCCGCTTCAGCCTTCTCCACAGTAAACTGCCATTCCATCCTAATCCACTAGCACAGACCTTGTTTTCTAACTTAAACCCCTACAACCCTCCACGTCGGCTCAAACGAAGATGGCCCCGAGACCTCCTTGGAACATAATCTGTAAATAATTTGAGAGTGGTGTCATTGGCCACCTTCTCTCCTCTTGCAGGTTAGGAAAGGATTCNTTTAATATTCAGAATAAGAGGCCCTGCTCAAATCTTTAAATTACATTGTTAAATATCTTCCTTAATATGCTGTCTTTAAACAAAACGTTATAAAATATCAATGTTACAGAATTACACCTAAAACTTATTTTGATCTATAGAATTTTTTACCAATGCTATTAACATCGAATAAATTAAAATTCTAAATTGTGGTCTCCCCCAAAACTCCCAATCGATCGATTTCAGCCATTAGCAAACAAATCCACCGGTTAGAAAAAATTACCTGAAATACAGAATTTGGTTTTATAATTTCAAAAATTGTAAACGTTAGAGTGCGTAAGAAAAAAATAGGTGTATGTGTATGTAGAAACTGTGAAAAGGCCATATTTTAGCTTCTCCAATGTAGGATTGGAGAACATCTGTTAATTTTTTTTTTTTTAAAGTCGTGTAAATTTTTCTTTATATTAATTTATACTGTACATTAGTATTTTATTTGTACATCCTTATTATATTTTTTGAGAGCACATCAAATTTGTAAATATTTTACATTGAAAGATGCACACTGTGCAGAATGTAATTTCTGATTAAAGTGTGAAGTAGAAAAAAACATTTTCATTTCTTCATTCGGCCGATTTCGGTTAAAGAAATTAAGCAATATTTTAAAGAATGGTGCTCTAAAAATACATTGAATTTCCTAATTTTTCTAGCAATGGGAGCAGAGAACTTCAGAATAACCTCAGATTTTATCTATCACGTCAACTTTTTAAACTACAGGATATCAGAAATCATAAAAATCATGCATTTAAAAGAACATAAAGTAAAAACGTACCAAATATACAGTTTACAAAACATTTAATAATGTAAGTTAAATCGAGTTCGTACATTAATTGTTTAATTAATTAAAAGTACATTAAAATTAAGATAAAAATTTGCGTTTGTACCTTTTCTGGAGGGCTTAGTTTGTGTACATTCGCGTTTGATGCTCCAACGATAGTCAGCCATCATATGTATGTCCNTAATGTAAGTTAAATCGAGTTCGTACATTAATTGTTTAATTAATTAAAAGTACATTAAAATTAAGATAAAAATTTGCGTTTGTACCTTTTCTGGAGGGCTTAGTTTGTGTACATTCGCGTTTGATGCTCCAACGATAGTCAGCCATCATATGTATGTCCCATCTACCTTGATACCTTACTTCCATGACCCTCAAATCTTGATGGAAACAGTTCACCCTGCTCATCACTTATCTGCACCATATCCGTATTCCTCTTCTTCCAAAAAAGGAAATTCATTGAAAACTGGCACGGGGACTTCGGCTGAATGCGGAACTGGGCGTATAGCTGACGGTAAACTAGGATACTCTATTTTACATTTGTTTTTCTTGTTATATCCCGATGTTTTCACCATACAAAAGTAACAATCACTTGAATGACCTTTGGGCTCGCGCCAAATCATAGGTATACTAAATGGAAGCTTAGCACGTGTTCCCTTGGTCCACATCTGTAAACCCACAACACTGTTTACACACTTTATGAGGTGCCCATGCTTTATCTTGATCACCAAGTTTCACTTTAAAAGGGGCAAAATATGCTTGTCTGACAAATGTACTGATGTTTATCCTTTGAATGGGAATGGTAAAACTGCCACATATATAACAAAACGAATCGAAGCTGTTTTCGCACTTTCGACTTGTAGGAGCAGAGGTAGCCATAAGGAAACGTTTCAGTTCAAACACACTATGTAGTTCTGTACACTTCCGTAACGAAATACTAAATACTGCTTACCGACACACAACGTTTCACCACAGTATAAGAGACGTAACTAAACAGGCAGGTCTAGACCAGCAAGCGCCCCACCCACATAGAAACCGAACTTGACGTAATAGAAGACAGCTAAAAATCTAACTCAACAGTAATTGAGTTTCAAATTGTTCCCCAGTGTTATGAATATATTTTAGTATTTAAAGTTTATAATTTTATACATAGTTACCTTCTGTTTTTTAGATATAATTCACAGTTAACCCTGATGAAAAGGGAACTAAGGACATGTAAAGCTAAGATAGCAGACNTGCGAAAGCTCGGCAACCATCAAAAACTTTACACGGTCCAACCCGGAAAAAACTTTACATACATAATTATATATTACTTTTTTTTTTAATTTCGCTATGGAACTTCTTTAATATTTATTTTATGAACAAAAAGTTCTTTATTGAGTTTCAAGGCTGTCGCAATAATAAAAATTATTAGAGAACCAGAAAGGATTAGGATTAGGATCAGGTTATAGAGCGATCAACATCATGGTTATTATGCCCTGACTGCCGGGTTAATTAAATTTTTTCATATATGCCTGTTTCTCTTAAAATGCATATATGTTTGCCTACATTAGATTCATGGTTTACCAGGGATGCCGATAGTTGTCTTGGGAGGTTTTTGCATGTAAATAGATTAGTGTAATAAGGGCATTCCTCGATGAAATGTTGAACGCTCATTTGAGAGCTACATTTAGGGCATATTGGCGGTTGATCTTTAGCCTATACTCCTAATATGGGCATTCCTCGATGAAATGTTGAACGCTCATTTGAGAGCTACATTTAGGGCATATTGGCGGTTGATCTTCAGTGATTAGATGCATGTGGGTAATATTGGTGTGACCTATTCTATGTCTGGTTAGTACGACTTTTCTTCTGTTCTCCCTGTTCGATGTGGACTTAAGTGGTGTTCTTAATTCTTCGAAGTTTACTATTGGTCGATTCGGACTAATAATAAGAAAGTTTTTATTATTGTCAACGTTTTGGCCTAAATTTCAGTTCTTCTTCAGGTCTATATAAGTAAGTATTCATGCATGTATGTCTCTGTTAACTTTAGCTTAGCTATTCACGTTGACGCAATTTTATTTTTTTTTTTTATTAACAGGATATTCTTATGTGAGTGAGTGTGTGCATTTGAACTTCTCTCTGAAAATCGTTCAGATGTTCATTTACGGCTAAAATCTGGAGGGGGAATGAGGGTTTAAAGGGAGACCACAAATAAATCCCTAACATCTTCATTATAATGAGCGTAAAGAAAAAAATAAGTGATACTGTAATTTTACAGTGTTTATGATTTATATTACTATATAACAAAAAAAAAAAAAAAAAAAAAAAAAAAGCATATTGAAAAGAATTTTAAATAATATAATTTCCATTGTCAGAAGGGCCTTTTTTTTTTTTAAAGAAAAATATAGAAACTAAATTCTATACTATTCTTTGCAGCTTTTCTGATTGGTTGAAATCTGATCAGGGGAAGGGGGAACAGACAAAGACGAAAATTTGTAATCGCAATACCTTCGCTATTACTTGAGTTGCGAAAAACTTAACGGAACATCATACGAGTAAAAAGTGAATTTCATAGTGAATTCAGTGAATTTTCGACAAAACTTTTTCAAACAATTTTTAATAAGGAAGAAATTTTTGAATGCAGCTCTACTTTCCCGGCCAATTTAGACCATATTTTTGAGATGATAATTTTTACTCCCATTGTTGCTTTCGGCTACCAAAACAGATTAACTTATTTATTCTTATTAATATATATATATTTAATGATACTTGGGAAAATATATTGGATTTCGACGGAAAAACCCTACAAGAGAGATTCATTGTTTTGTTTTCATATTTTGCTTTTCATAATGAAATCGTATAAAATAAAATAAATGCAAGGGAAAAGAATAAAAAAATCTTTCTACCTTAGCCAGGACTCGAACCCCGATCTCCTACCGGGTTATGCCAGACACCATCATTTGGCTAGCCTCGGTTGTGTAATTGACAAATATGCCAGCCATGTAAGCAGGAGATCTGGGAGATTCGAGTCCCGGCTGATGTAGTAAGATTTGTTTAATCTATTCCCTTGCTCGTTTTGTATAATATTAATGTGGGATTAAATTCCGCAACAAATACAACATTTATATAAAATAAAGTCATCATAAGGGAATTGGGGTGTGGTAATAATAGTAGGGAGTGGGTAATAATAATCAATATGATATCGATATAGAGGAGAGAGGCTAAGGACTTGAGATTGAAGTCCTTCCTCATAGCTCTTAATGGCGGGGGGAGAAAACAGGCAATCTGTTTGCGGGTAGCAAACAAAGAGACGGTGGCAGTCCTACCAACCCCCGCCTACACTCCATTAGCGGTAATTAGATGAGGAAGTGGCGGTGGGAGGGTCTGGAGGAACTGGGACACTGGGGTTGGAAGAGCACTCCCAGCTGTCTTGTTGTGCCTGTAATCCCAGGTGTGTCTGGATCGGAGAGAACCGAGACACCATTCGGCCTCTCTTCCCTCACGATGACCTGGGGCTCGGGCCAGTCTCCGCTGTCGTCAGTTAAAGACACTCAACCCTTAGATTTACAACAAGCACCTGTCTGGATCCCTTTGTCGGCTGCACTCTACCTGTATCCCTTAGTCGGCTGCACTCTGCCTGTATCCTTTTGGCGATACCGACCCTTCACCAGCACTTTCTTTGTTTGTAAATGCTTCCCGCATTCCGGTGTTAGCCGAGAGTCGGTCTAGTCATAAGATTAGAAGGCTGTCTTAGCCTTAGTTAGTTTTAAGTTAATAATTAGTAATAGTAAGTAAGTTGTAAATTATAAAGTACTTCTTGTTTTGAGAAATAAAGTTTTTCCAACTATTCGTGAACAATGTCCTCTGCTCATCTTTCCTAATACTCAGCAAAGAAATCATTAGCGTGGGAGGATCACATTAAGAGATAACTTCATAGGGACCATACCGAGTCGAGGATCACAACCAGTTACAGCGGTCTCTAAATGATCCGGTCGGAAATATCTGTTGAAAATTAACAAAAGTCGATTTATTGGACCAACAAGTGCTAAAAATCAGGAATTGAGAGAGGAAATTAGTTTTTCTTTTTTTTTTGCTCCGTCATAGGTCATATTAGACTTTTTATAACGTCTAGCTCTCGCTCACACATTTTAACAATTTTTGTTCTTATGATCTTTGAAGTAACTTTTTAACAGAAGTCTTACTGTTGTTTACATATTTATTTAAATATTTGCTATATAACTATTTGGTAAGTTAATTCTTTTAGGTTAGCTACTACATAAGCTCAAATTTTGTGAAAATTTGCTATATATATTTACGTATATCCTGAAACAATGTTTTACCTCACAGCCCTCCACAAGGGATGAAGATTGCCCCGCCGTTATAGTTCATACCTTTCTGAAAGGCATGAAGGGGGGGTGTTCTACGTGAAGGGTAGAGTTTATTTATGAAGGGCGAGAAGTCCTTTGAATAACGCTCTCCGGAGGTAGCTGCCCGTAGGTTGGCCTCCATGAATTTATGTGCCCTCCCCCCCTCCCCCCAACGCGGTAGTCAGGGCGTCCGTGTACAACAAACGGCTACAATAGGCCTTCGAGGCTACTACATACATCGCCCATACAGGAGATGGCATTAGCATACATGCTCCTACTTAAAATTACCAATGGATGACTCTGCTGTAACACTTTGAAAAAATCAGGGACTTCCCATTCACTACCAAAGTATAGACAGTGACCTCTGGGAAAGAGAGGTTGAATTAATTGATGTAAGTAATTAGACATCTGTGACTAAGTGATTCCTAGCTGGCTAAGCCAGTCTTATATTGTTATAAGCTACGGGTCAATAATAATTAAGAACAAAGATAAATTGAGGTTAATTTTGAATAACAGATAATTACTCCTAATAATTACAGCTAACAATCGAAACTACGGTCCTTACTAACTAATAAGTAAATAAATAGAAATAGAAAATATTAATTAATTGCATCTAATAAAAAGTTAAGTACAAATAAATTAAATGTGCTTATTTACAGAGAGGCCTCGAAAGAACTTACTAATTGCTGTCACTTATCAGTTATCTCTGTTGCGGGCACTGCAAAGGCTACGGCCACCCCAGGGTTCTATGACACAGCATCTGCCGCTGAATAACACTAACGTCACTGGCTGGTAGGTAACTGGCTAGCTGCTTTTATAACTTCATTGAAAGAACGAGGCAATCCTAGAATAAACTAATAGCGATTTCTAAGTAACCCTGATTTCCTCCTTTGAAGAAAAGAAGCCAGTGGCATTCTTCAATTGGCCCTTCTCGTACAGGTCTTCGTTACAAGCTTCCCTTGCATTAAAATTATATATATATATATATATATATATATATATATATATATTATAAGTAATGAGCCAAAAAGGAAAGACCACTAAACTTAGCACAATATCACCTTTAAAAAAAGAAGTGTAGGAAGCCCTCAGCCATCGGAATTAAAGGCTGTATAAAATTCCTTGAGAGCATTCTCTAAGTTTTTTAAATTCCATTCAACTTCTTCAAAAAATCCTCAGTTTAGTTATTTGTTTCAAAGATGAAACATGACATGTCGAACGAAATTCAATGTAATTTTAAGGCATTACTGTAAAAAAAAAAATTCACTTCACCTACAGCAAATCGTGAAATTATTAAACATGAAGGGGAAGGTGTTCTTGAAGATAGCACAACGCGGCGTTTGTTTGGTAAATTTAGTAGTGGAGATACAATGTTGGAAATGAAGAAGGGCTCCGGTCGTCCATTAATGGATATTGATGAGGTCCTGCAGGAAGCTGTTGAGTCAAATCCGTCTCCACAAGTACTCGCGAACTCGCCAGGGAGTATGGTGTGTCGAAAGATACTGTTAGACCTACCATCTACTCTCCATGGGGAAGGTGAAAAAGAGCAGTAATCATGTGGTCCATCACGAACTTATTCCTCGGCAATCAGCTGAGAAGTTAGAAATTTGTGAAAAGCCATTCTGATGTGGGATTTTACCGGAAGGTTGTAAAGTGGGAATTCCGGCGAAATCTGAATACCCGTAAGTAATGGCTTGATCGCGGTGAAACTGGTTTTCCGGTTCTGCAAGGATGAAATTTGGAATATTCGGTGGTTTTTTTTTTTTGGAATTTCGAAGGTGTTATTCATCACAAGTTTGTTCCTGATTGGTGCTCTATGAATACCGAACTCTGCTGCGAACAACTGGAAAGATTGTACGCCAAGTTGTCTGAGCGTAATCCTGCTTTAATCAACCGAAAAAGAGTTTTATTCCAACAAGATAATGCTCGTCCTCACACTTCCATAGAGCCAAAGAAAAGATTAAAGAACTTCATGGGTTCCAACTACTGCCTCAGCCAACATACAGTAGACTTCGAACCATCGGATTACTACTTGTTTCGATGTATGGCCCGTTTTCTACAAGATAAGACATCCGATAATTTTGCAGAAGTGAAATAACGGTCCATTCTTTGATAGCCATCCCAAGGAATGGTATCAGTGTGTGAACGAGCAATTAGCAAGTCATGGCTAATGACGATAGATAACAATGGACTATACTTTGAATATTAATTGTATTTGTTATCAAAGATATAATAATAAAGATATTTTTTTGAAAAACGGACATTCTTTTTATTTACCACTCTACGTCCACAAATATCTTATTTAACAGAGTTTACCGTTCAAATCTTACAGAACGTTAATTTTAGAAAATTAAACTGTTATCTTTAGACGATATATTCATCGACTTCGGAGGTTAGACTCTCGACTCTAGTGCGGAGAATTTAATAACTTATCAGACTTGTCCTGGTAGCATAAATGGAAAACGCACCGGCCCGGATAGCAGAAGATCCAGGTTCGTGTCCTGGCTGGGACAGTTAGATTTTCTATTCTGTTCCCTTGCATTAAAAATTGTTAAAATTTACGTGGGATTAAATACCAAAAAAAAATAATATTTATAAAATTAACCTGTTATGTTCTACAGAATTTTCTTAAGTCAAATAAGACGAGGATATCAGTATTGTAAATACTAGCTGCGCACACACACACACACACATACACACACACGCGCGCGCGTCGTATATAATTCTGCATGGCCGGTACACCTCTGTGGTCTTAAATTATCTGTGTCATCTTGACCTATGTAAATAACCTCTTATTTACATAGGTCAAGATGACACAGATAATTTAAAACCACAATTGCGCCTCTGACAGTTCGTCACCTGAAAGCATGACGTAGGATATTAGGAAAATAGCATAGAGGTAGGAAGTAGTTGGGAGCACCGAGATAAAATCCACTTCAAAGGGCCGACTCTAGAGGGGCGAGAACTCGCAGACTTAGCATGCATAAGGTAGGAGTCTCTCCAGGGTTCGGGCAGAGAGCGCTTTACTCTCCCCCTGAATAAGACATGCAGGAGTTAGCAGGGCCTAACTAACGACACTCCACTACCCGGACGAGACGCATTGTTCTTCACAGTCGGCGTTACTTAGTGAGCGTACGTGTTCGTCAAGGAAAGAATCTAATACGAAATGTCTGTGCTCAGTAGAATAGACTCTATCACTATTGTGAAAATAACTTTTAGCGAATTCTGAGTATGTAAGTATGTACATCTATCAATGCTCTGCAGGCTAAAATTTTCAGTTTGCAGGCAGTAAAGGTAAAAATGTACATTTCATGTAAACTCCGACTACTACTAGCTCAATTTCCCTGTATAACACCTAAAATATTGCTTATTTTCATAAACATAACTGTGATGGGGTTCATTACTCTGAACTAAATACACCTGCTACATAAAAATCAATTTTTTACTCGTACTAGCAGGTTATACCCCCCCCCCCCAACTCATTTAGTCCGATCTTACTCAATATTTAAATTAGCCTCACGATTTGTATTTAACAAATGCCGATTTTCAAAAAGGAAAAACTGAAAACTGTGGCAAGTAGATGGTTCACACACACACATTCACATAAATAAAAATATGAATGTAAACAAACATTATATACATAAATATAAATTTTAGTGACTATCATTTCTGGTGTCTAATAGGGATGATCCGAAAAAAATATTCAAAGTATCTGTCATAAGAACGACCTCAACTACTGCATTCCTTGGAAATTCTCTTACATGCATATAAATGTAGCAGTTCTATCTATCTCTCCGGTATCTAAATCCGGTACCGAGATAGATGTAAAAATAAATAACTATAGAGGCATAAAAAAAAAAAAAATCTCCCACTCTCCTTCTGTCTCCCTCCTCTTCATCACCCCTCACTCACTCCCTCTCCCTCTCCCCTCAATAATACACATTCCCTAATGAGTCTTAGGTATTGTTTTTATTATTGTAATTTTATTAGTAGATTGAACATTACTATTTATTTTTAATTAATGTAAAGTTTTTTTATTATTTTTTTTATTTTTGTGTAGTAACTTATAGTATATAAATGCAGACAAATATTCAATGTGTATNAAGATTCATTAACAAAAACTTGTTTATATATATATGATTAAAAAATGGGGGTTGTGTCTTTGGTGTGTTGGCTAGCCTGCGAGACAGGTATTCTGAAGGCACTGGCTCTCCTAGGTTATAATCCCACCAATACGGTTATAATCCTACCCAATGCCGTGTGATCATCAATAAGACCACCGAAGAGTTGGTGTTTCGGCTCTTTGATTCCTCACAGCTGTAAGTACTCATTCCAAAGGTTTATACGACATTTTTTACTCGGAAATACAAAGTCCTTATTATTCTGCTCATTAGATAATAAAGGGTTGGCTGCCACGACGCCTAGTTCTCCATTACTACCCATACAGGGTGCCTCCTTTAATGAACATTTCCCTCTAATCTTGCATGTTTTTACCCCGCGAAGAGGGTGTATATACAAGAAGCAGCAGGGGGGAGGAGAGGAAGCAGCGAGAGAGTGCTGTTGGAACACACCCCACAGAGGCATTAATTCAGAGTTATAGCCAGCTGCGGCATCTAAATCAGTTTTCGTGGCTGTGCTAGGGGTGCGCTCAGATTGGAGGGCCAACCCTTCCCTGCCCTCAGGGACCCCATAAGAGGCCTCCCTCCACCCTCATCCCTCCTCTTCCTGGTTTTGCTAAGGGCGCTCCGTAACTATCGTCTCTGTCCCTCTAATATGAAGATAGAAGGCGCAACTTGTGCTTCATGTACGTAGTAGAATGTATTAGAACTAAGCATGGCGTCACTGAGAATCGTATCGACACAACTAACCCTTTCGGTTTAACTTCAAATAACCTTCCTAGTGTAAAACCTTCTTGTTTTTACTGTTTAAAATAATTGGGAGGATTTTAATGGGATTTCGAGGACGAGGAAGTATCATCAATATCTTGTTGAATATTTTATTTTGAAAAGGTTGGAAATTAGAATGGTCCAGGTTTAGTAAGGAAGGATCAAAATAATTTTAGCAATTTTTAGTGCAAGGGAACAGAATAAGAAATCTAACTGTTCCAGCCAGGACTCGAACCTGGATCTACTGCTTTCCGGGACAGCGCATTTTCGATTTACGCTACCGAGACAAGTCTGATAAGTTATTAATTCCCCGCACTAGTGTCGAGAGTCTAACCTCCGAGGCAGACGAATATATCGCTTATGCTCGGAGGACCTGACATTGTCAAGCTGTTTAAATGACTTTCGTTATTTACTTTTAAATTTTAATTTTATAAATTTTTTTTGTAAATTATTTAATGCCACGTAAATTTTAAAAATTTTTAGTGCAATAAGGCGATATATTCGTCTGCCTCGAAGGTTAGACTCTCGACACTAGTGCGGGGAGTTTAATAACTTATCAGACTTGTCCTGGTAGCATAAATGGAAAACGCACCGGCCCGGATAGCAGAAGATCCAGGTTCGTGTCCTGGCTGGGACAGTTAGATTTTCTATTCTGTTCCCTTGCATTAAAAATTGTTAAAATTTACGTGGGAATGAATACCACAAAAAAAAAAAAATTTATAGGATCAAAATAATATTTGTCCCGAAGGAGCTTTGCAGAAAACAAAGCAAATTTCACAGATATCACTACACATGAATATATTGAATACATATTTCTAACGATATATATATATAAATATATATGATATATTTTTAGCACTATTCTGGAAATTTTTCAAAAGTCACCTATATCATTAAGCATGATTTTTTTTTAATAGGGAAATATGCTAAAAAAAATAGAGAAGTGTTAAATGGAAGCTGAAGACTTGCAGTCCTTCAGTAAAAAGACTGAAGGGTTTGGAGAGTAAAGAACAGGCTGGAGAGAGGGCTAATGAGACAGTCAGAAGAAGGCTGGAAGGGGTTGTGGGGCGCTTGTGCACAACCCACAAGAGGGAGCTGAGAATTTGAGAATTTAGCAGTAAATTGTGGGGCACCACTATAGAAACAAATCGATCACTCCTTCCGGGCCGTCTGAACATCTAAATAGTAAAACATAATAAATAAAATATGCCATATCTAAATAATAATTCTTTCATTTATTTTGGGGAAAAAAGATTCATTTCTAGGCTTTAAAATAAATACAAAAGGCTGGATTTTCTCTGATTACTTTTATTATATTAAATAATTTTTCAACTTCAAAGGCACATTTAGATTAAAATTTTATCATACTGGCTGTAGGTAATTAACTAGGACCATCTACCTTTTTATTAATACATATGAAACCAGAACAGAAAGACCAGCATACTCATGTTCCTATTCCATTCTTACAGAAACTTTTAATCATTTCATATACTTTTATCTCAAATACATTGAGAGTTGTGTCAATGTATTTACCCCCTCTCCTCATGGGATTATCNATATACACTGACACACATAAAGAGGGGTGGGGACGACTGTGGTTATCGAAATCGCTGAAGATAGATTTCTCCATGTCCTTTTCCTGTACAATTAGTTACTAAGAGGTCTCTATGAGAAAGGACTCTGGCTCTGGCCAAGATATTAAAAAGGACGACCCCCCTCCCCCTTCACTTCTGATTGATAGATCGACAGTCCGACAGTCTAAAGGTGAGAAATGGCGATTAGGCAATTAGGCGATTCCTATTTCCAAGCTGTGACTTCTACAGGTGTAGGTAAGTAATGGACTAGGACCGGGCCCAATGTACTCCCCTGAATGACTCCTAAGCCCATGGCATATAACGGTCGCTCGTCTTACCCTCAACGCCTATATTGGTGTAGGTAAGAAAGTAACAGGTGGGAGGTCGATCGTAGCCCCACATTTCAGAAATTTTCGTTAAGCTTAAGAGGGTTAATAATGTCGAAGGTATGTGTGCCAGTCAAGAAATTTGTAATTCGTGTAGAGACTTTTTTTTTAATTTGGCCGACATTTTTTTTTTCAATTTTTAGACCAGAATGTTTTTTAGTACGTCTCAAATAAAGATCGGTAGTAGGATGTCATTGCATATTTGATCACGGCTTGAAGTTTATCACGATATTTCCTTTAATATTTTCCAAGCTTTACGTTGTCATGTTGCCTACATACCAGCAAGACAAAGTTTTCCCTGATGTCTTTGAGATTCCAACTAAAATCCATGTCTAAATTAGTCGTAATCTACCAAAAATGTAACAGGAATTAGCTGTTAAGTTTTTTTTTTTTGTTTTTTTTTTCAGCATGGATATTATGATATCATACAATTTGAATCTCTTCACAAGATTCATTAACAAAAACTTGTTTCGACGTTCATCACTGAAGTTCTGGACAGCTATTTATCACAGGGACTTCGGCATAAAGGATGCTAACGGGGGTTAAGAATGTAAAGAAGTGATCCATAATCGATATATATATATATAACACTGACTATGAAAGCTCAGCCCTCACAAAAATGTGGATGTACGCGTGGCAGAGAACTCCTGTGGGTAACTGTCTCTGTTATCGGATAGGAACATTGATATCATACATTGAGTAAACAGCACCAGCCTGGAAGGATCGAGTATGTCGGTGAGGCTGTCAATGACAGTCAGCTGGGCTGTAGTGTAAGCCAAGAACTGAGAGAGATATCGCTGGGCTTGGACAACTAACATCAGTCAGATAGGCAGAGCTAGCTAGCCACATCCTCTATTCATGACGCATCACACTAAACATGTCATTTTTCACACAAACTATCACCAAGACGAATTTGTTATGTTTATGTTTGTTTATGGATAGAGCAACTATAGAAAGAGATATTTCAAAGAGATATGCCAACTAATTCCAGTTTTGGAAAGGACAATAGTGTCAAAGCGGACTGGAATATTTATAATTATAATAAAAATAAAATTATAATTACAATATTTATACAAGATAAATAATTTTTAAAAAGGCATAAGTAAATTGTAGATAATTATAGAACTAAATTTTTTTTTACCTTTATATAGAAATTACATTCTGTTAAAAACAAAAAAAAACAGTTTGTAATTTGATTACAATGAAAAGTAAAAAAAAAAAGGACATTAATGAAAGTCACATGAGGAGAGAAGGTGACCAGATAATTATAAGGGAGAAAACATTACATTGTAAGACATCTTCAGGGCTGCCTATCATGAAGACGAGAGATTCATGGAAATGTCAACTTAGGGACAGGACGTCCTCTCTCGTCTTCATGATAGCCCTGAAGATGGCTTACAATGTAAGCCGAAACGTTGGCAGATAATCTTTTTAAAAAAATACAACTTTTTTTCAAATTTGTATATTTTTTTGGATCTACCTTGACCGAACCCCAACTAAAATCATCTAATAATAATATCTACGGCAAAAAAAAAAAAAAAAAAAAAAAAAAAAAAACTCATTTCTAATGAGTTTTATGTACCCAGAAGAAACAAGGGAGTGCGTCATACAGATGTAGAGTGAGCTAAGATCGACCATGTACCAAAGAAGATGTACATATATAAGAGTAAATAATTGATTTAATCTTAAAAGTCAAAATAACCAATTAGGATAAATATGATTTCTGAGATGGCTAGTAACCTGGGGAAGAAGTTCACTCCGCTCAAACCTTCATATAGCATTCTTAAATATTTCCTATGTAGTTAATATTTATTTAAATGATCAAATAGAAGATAAAAACAATATATAAATTTAAACAACCGCAAACTATCTCGCCTCGATTCAGCCGTTTTTTCTTCAGCTGCCAAAAAGAAATTCCATTCATAATTATGATTTTTTTTCTTTTTTTACGGACCGGCTACTTAGAGCGTTGTTTGAAAGAGAGAGAGCGAGAGAGAGAGCGAGGGGGGGTGTTCTGTGAGGCATTTTCATCGGATCAAATTTTTACCTTTTTCTATTTAGGATATAGAAAAAAAAAACAGTCCCACAACAGGCCATAATAGGCCCAGGGATGGATTATGTTATGGATGTATGTCAGTACACCGTTCAGGCAGCCTGATTTATTCCCATTCAATAAAGAATGGTACCCGATTAGGGTTGGGTATTCCCTTGGAGCACACCACGAATTCTCTGCCTCACTAAAAACAGATTCACTGAAAGAAAGAGAAAACTGCAAACCGTAGTCACTGAATCTAGGCCCCTCTATTTAAGAGTCGCTGGAAAAAAACAAATATAAAAAGTCGTTTCCTTGTTATACCATGAATAGCTTGATTTTCTTATGCGAAATCTGCTAAAACCAAATGTCCACACCATTTCAGACTAATATCCTTCTCAAATGGGGGTGACATTTCCCTTCCCTTAATGACTATAACATGTGATTCATTCTTCTGTTTAATGACAGAACATGGCTTTCCTTTCTCCCCTAAATAAGGTTACCTCTTGATATGGGATGGCCTAATTTTAGTCGGAATGAAGTAGTATTACATATTTACTAAAGTAATGCAATACAATAAATTTAACTTAAATTAAATGCAAAAATTCTATTTACAATGCAGCGGGGTCAATTCAGCAAATATCTATCGGAATGTTTCCAAAAATCAAATGTGAACTACGCACTTCGTATTTTAGAAAAAGTCCGTCAAATAAGCAGATTTACCATGTTTCAATAAGCTTAACATTACGAATTATATATATATATATATATATATATATATATATATATATTATAAGTAATGAGCCAAAAAGGAAAGACCACTAAACTTAGCACAATATCACCTTTAAAAAAAGAAGTGTAGGAAGCCCTCAGCCATCGGAATTAAAGGCTGTATAAAATTCCTTGAGAGCATTCTCTAAGTTTTTTAAATTCCATTCAACTTCTTCAAAAAATCCTCAGTTTAGTTATTTGTTTCAAAGATGAAACATGACATGTCGAACGAAATTCAATGTAATTTTAAGGCATTACTGTAAAAAAAAAAATTCACTTCACCTACAGCAAATCGTGAAATTATTAAACATGAAGGGGAAGGTGTTCTTGAAGATAGCACAACGCGGCGTTTGTTTGGTAAATTTAGTAGTGGAGATACAATGTTGGAAATGAAGAAGGGCTCCGGTCGTCCATTAATGGATATTGATGAGGTCCTGCAGGAAGCTGTTGAGTCAAATCCGTCTCCACAAGTACTCGCGAACTCGCCAGGGAGTATGGTGTGTCGAAAGATACTGTTAGACCTACCATCTACTCTCCATGGGGAAGGTGAAAAAGAGCAGTAATCATGTGGTCCATCACGAACTTATTCCTCGGCAATCAGCTGAGAAGTTAGAAATTTGTGAAAAGCCATTCTGATGTGGGATTTTACCGGAAGGTTGTAAAGTGGGAATTCCGGCGAAATCTGAATACCCGTAAGTAATGGCTTGATCGCGGTGAAACTGGTTTTCCGGTTCTGCAAGGATGAAATTTGGAATATTCGGTGGTTTTTTTTTTTTGGAATTTCGAAGGTGTTATTCATCACAAGTTTGTTCCTGATTGGTGCTCTATGAATACCGAACTCTGCTGCGAACAACTGGAAAGATTGTACGCCAAGTTGTCTGAGCGTAATCCTGCTTTAATCAACCGAAAAAGAGTTTTATTCCAACAAGATAATGCTCGTCCTCACACTTCCATAGAGCCAAAGAAAAGATTAAAGAACTTCATGGGTTCCAACTACTGCCTCAGCCAACATACAGTAGACTTCGAACCATCGGATTACTACTTGTTTCGATGTATGGCCCGTTTTCTACAAGATAAGACATCCGATAATTTTGCAGAAGTGAAATAACGGTCCATTCTTTGATAGCCATCCCAAGGAATGGTATCAGTGTGTGAACGAGCAATTAGCAAGTCATGGCTAATGACGATAGATAACAATGGACTATACTTTGAATATTAATTGTATTTGTTATCAAAGATATAATAATAAAGATATTTTTTTGAAAAACGGACATTCTTTTTATTTACCACTCTACGTCCACAAATATCTTATTTAACAGAGTTTACCGTTCAAATCTTACAGAACGTTAATTTTAGAAAATTAAACTGTTATCTTTAGACGATATATTCATCGACTTCGGAGGTTAGACTCTCGACTCTAGTGCGGAGAATTTAATAACTTATCAGACTTGTCCTGGTAGCTTTATTGGTAAATGCACAGCCCAGATAGCAGGAGATCCAGGTTCAAGTCCTGGCTGGGACAGTTAGATTTTTTATTCTGTTCCCTTGCACTAAAAATTGTTAAAATTTACGTGGGATTAAATACCAAAAAAAAATAATATTTATAAAATTAACCTGTTATGTTCTACAGAATTTTCTTAAGTCAAATAAGACGAGGATATCAGTATTGTAAATACTAGCTGCGCACACACACACACACACATACACACACACGCGCGCGCGTCGTATATAATTCTGCATGGCCGGTACACCTCTGTGGTCTTAAATTATCTGTGTCATCTTGACCTATGTAAATAACCTCTTATTTACATAGGTCAAGATGACACAGATAATTTAAAACCACAATTGCGCCTCTGACAGTTCGTCACCTGAAAGCATGACGTAGGATATTAGGAAAATAGCATAGAGGTAGGAAGTAGTTGGGAGCACCGAGATAAAATCCACTTCAAAGGGCCGACTCTAGAGGGGCGAGAACTCGCAGACTTAGCATGCATAAGGTAGGAGTCTCTCCAGGGTTCGGGCAGAGAGCGCTTTACTCTCCCCCTGAATAAGACATGCAGGAGTTAGCAGGGCCTAACTAACGACACTCCACTACCCGGACGAGACGCATTGTTCTTCACAGTCGGCGTTACTTAGTGAGCGTACGTGTTCGTCAAGGAAAGAATCTAATACGAAATGTCTGTGCTCAGTAGAATAGACTCTATCACTATTGTGAAAATAACTTTTAGCGAATTCTGAGTATGTAAGTATGTACATCTATCAATGCTCTGCAGGCTAAAATTTTCAGTTTGCAGGCAGTAAAGGTAAAAATGTACATTTCATGTAAACTCCGACTACTACTAGCTCAATTTCCCTGTATAACACCTAAAATATTGCTTATTTTCATAAACATAACTGTGATGGGGTTCATTACTCTGAACTAAATACACCTGCTACATAAAAATCAATTTTTTACTCGTACTAGCAGGTTATACCCCCCCCCCCCAACTCATTTAGTCCGATCTTACTCAATATTTAAATTAGCCTCACGATTTGTATTTAACAAATGCCGATTTTCAAAAAGGAAAAACTGAAAACTGTGGCAAGTAGATGGTTCACACACACACATTCACATAAATAAAAATATGAATGTAAACAAACATTATATACATAAATATAAATTTTAGTGACTATCATTTCTGGTGTCTAATAGGGATGATCCGAAAAAAATATTCAAAGTATCTGTCATAAGAACGACCTCAACTACTGCATTCCTTGGAAATTCTCTTACATGCATATAAATGTAGCAGTTCTATCTATCTCTCCGGTATCTAAATCCGGTACCGAGATAGATGTAAAAATAAATAACTATAGAGGCATAAAAAAAAAAAAAATCTCCCACTCTCCTTCTGTCTCCCTCCTCTTCATCACCCCTCACTCACTCCCTCTCCCTCTCCCCTCAATAATACACATTCCCTAATGAGTCTTAGGTATTGTTTTTATTATTGTAATTTTATTAGTAGANTATATTCCTCACCAGACACTAGTTCTGTAATGCTCCTTGGAGCACAGCTTTTGTAGGTCATACTTTCACTTTTGACCTCCTCATACCTTCCCTAAAAGGTTGTACACACAAAACTACACCCCTATAGCAATTAGACTGCTAATCAATAGCAAATAACAACCAGATTTAAACTCTAAATGAAGCAGCAGTAAAAAAAATAAAAATAAAAATAAAACTGGCTCAATTATTATTACTACTTATTAAATAGTCAAAACTGATTTGAAAAATAGTGAAAGTTTGGAAATAATCCTTTATTATAATCGAGTATGGCTTAGAAAATTTTGCAACCATTTCAAGTCTATTAGGGTTCTTGTATATCTATCAAATGACTGCAAAATCATTGCAACAATAACAATTATTGCCTTCATTCAAAACAATAAAAAAAAATTAATCAGTTAAAATTGTATTTGTGACTGTGTTTAACAAGGGTTTAAAGACAGCTACTACATTATTATTTTGGTTTGGTATTAAAGATAACTCATAAAGTAATTTACTAACATCGAAAAATAATTTTACCTTTGGCTTAGATAACTGTGGACTAGAGCTCTTGAAGTTAAGCTGAGGATTAGAGCTTCTGTAGTGGCCTTCGAGTGCTGACTTAAGAAGTGATTTTCCTAATTCATTTGAACTATTCCTCCTGCTACCTCCTCCTCTATCTGTAAAGGGGATGACGTTGAAAAAGACTAAATGGAAGAGTTGTTAAAATGGTTTTATGCAAACTAATAAAGTTGGAGATGATATACTGGAAATATAAATGCAATGATTATTCCAGCTAGTGAAGCAGCAGTATTGTGAAGCTATCCTTCTTAGTATTAACAGTTCTGAAAGGAATATACAATACTGTAGAGTATAAAATGCTCTTTATAAATTATTACTAAGAACAAGTCCTAATTCTAATCCTTGGAGTATTTTTACTTAATAATTTATGTGGTTATGATTAACCTAAATTTATGAGTAATATTAAGTTGAAAGGAAAAGCAAGCTAGAAAATAAGTTTTACTATAAACCCTAATCATTGTGATTAGGAAAACTGATATTGAATCTATGTCAGTAATCTCTACTATTATTATAATATAATTGAATCTATAAGCGTCAACAAAGTATTTTGCTTTCTTGCAACTGCTATCTCACTAAGGATTTCATGAGTTATTAACTCCTATATTTTGGAGATTTACTACCTTACAACCAAAAACAAGGCTAACCCATCTTATTTGCTCTTTTCTTGAATTGGTCTCATTAATAATCATTAATTACCATGAATAATGTAGCTACATAATTGGATTAGTTTTCATTGTCCAATATAAAAGTATTTTCATTAATGACATATCAAATATGAATATTTATAGATCTTATGAATATTATAGATGTTCTGAAATTTTATAGTAATGGCATGGAATCTATATTGATATCATATTGATTTTTAGCTGAAAATAAAACACCAAAGGCTTACCAGGGGAGATCAAAATTAGTTCACTTATTTTTTAAGGTAGAAACATTACTTTAATCTTAAAGAAATCTCAAGTATATACATATTGATATTTTTTTTAAATATTTATTCGTATTCCTTTTTAATTCCCTTTGCTAATTTGACATTCTATTAGTGATTTCTCTGAACTACAAGCTGCAATTCTATTTTTTTCCTGAAATATTATGTTTAAAGAAAGCTGATCAGATTCTTGCTTTGGCTCTGTATTTGGTAAAAAGTTTATATTTTTTTCTGTGAAATTGTAACATAAATCTAATCTTCATCTGAGTAAAATACATAAATTGAGCTTATTTCATAATGAAAGAAAAATAATAATAAGATAAATAAAATATTATAATAACATTATTTATATATAATAAAATGATATAATATTATAGANTTGATTGATTTATTAGATAAACTGTCATTTATTATAATTGTTAGTTATTAGAGATAAAAATGTATTTCTATAATTGTTAATATTTTTAAACTTTAGTTATTATTAGTTAATTATAAAGGAATGCAGCTTATTGAGGCTCTTCTCATGACAGACTTTTTGAAAGTTTTTCAATTTTTCTCTCGTCATACATCAGTAGACATGATATGATAATCACTAAAATTTAGGCACTCATATATACATGTTAAATGGGAATGTGTGTATGCATGTTTGTGCATGCATGTGTTTGAATCAATGCTTCCTATTTGAAGCCTCCTATTTCCTATGCAAAGTTTCTTATTTTTCTTAATGAAATTTGCCTTGCTGTGTTTTAATGCAAAATGAAAGGCTGAGTTCATTGATAAGCAAAGCCAGACCAATTGTAGTTGGAGTGAGCACATAAAATGTCTAGAGTGATTAAAAGCTTTTTTGATGAATTAAATATAAAATTTTTATTTTTTATATTTTGCACAATGAAACACGTCAAAGATTGTTTATTGTTTAAAAAATAATTGAATTTATTATAGGAGTTATGTAACAAAATTAAACATTTAGGAGTTGGGATTTACCTCAGTTAAATTTGATTGAATGACCAGAAACCACAACATATAAGAAAATATTAAAAATAATGATGTTAGTGCGTAGTATATTGCTTCTGATATAAATATTGTTGGTTTCTTAACTAAGCCCTTGAGTGGCATTAAGCATAAAATTAATATCAAAAATATTAGATTGATTATTTAATTTTTTTTTTTAGCTTAAATTTGTTTTAAAATTTTGAATTATGGGGGGGGGTATTGATATTGTAGTTCTAATGATATAATTAATTTATTGAATAATAACATAGAATGCTACATATGTTTCCCCCCACATTGTAATTAGAGTGAGTCATGATCTTAGTTTATGAGTATTAAATCTTATTTTATCTCTTTAATCTTGCTTTCTTTATTAATCAACATTTAATGAATAATACATTCATGAGATCACACATTTTTAGTGGATCAACTTCAATAAAATTTAATAAAAGTTGATTTTATATTAAATAAACATAAATGCCATTTATTTTAAATTCTTACTTTTCATTGGTATTTTATGTAAAAGGCTTTATGAGTATTTTGCATATAAAGACTAATACTCTTTATAAGGAGGAGAGGGAAAATTTATTTATGATTAACATATTTCATCATAATTTGTGCATGCAGGAATTAATATTTTAACAGTAAATTAAATAAAACTAATATTTGAATCTAAATTAAGATAATTAATAGGAATGACATAAATTAAATATTTTTTTAAAAACCTTTAACTCATAAATTCATTTTGATGGAGAAAAGAATGTGGATGTCAGTAAAATGAGTTTCTCCTTTTTTTTAAATTCGACTTTATTTTTTATTCCTCGAAATAAAAAGAAAAACTGCTGGTATTTAATTCTTAAGATTGCTAAACATAAAATTCATAGAAAATAACTGAAAAAGTCAATCAAAATAGAAAACTATACTTTCAAATAAATATCCATAAATACATTAATATATCATAATATAATTATCATCATGCATTATTATATTACATGCCTTATTGTACTTGTTTCTTGATATTCCTGTTAGCCTTTTTTCATGCAAGTACATGCAAAAGTTCATGCAAATTTCAAATCTTACTCACAAAATGTTGATATATTCACAGAATGCCTTGTTTTATATAAGTTGAATGTACTGCCTATAATATCGTTAGCATCAAAAATTGACTGAACAACCCTGTTCATTAAATCAATGTCAAAGTTGGCATTACCACAATCTAATATAACCTGAATTCTAATTTTATTTTTTGTTTTAGTAAATAAAAGATCATCATCATTTCCAAACCAACTTTTATTTCCTGAAATTAAAATTCAACAAAAATTCAATCAAATCAAATATAAAACAAATGCCACTTTAGATCTAGTATTGACCAAAAATAAAGTTTTAAAACCAAATTAAGTTGACTTAATAATATAAAACAAAATTGATGATATCAGGTGCCAACAAAACAGATATTTTAAGGAAAAACAAAACCTGTTAATTTTTTGGCTTTGGTGTATGCTTCAATTTAAGTCTTTCGATTACTTTTTGCAACTTTCTGTGAAATAACTATAAATATGCTTCAATGAATTGTCCCAAATCATAACATCTCAAAGAGAGAAATGAACAATTTTTTTTTTTTTTTTTTTTTTTTTCTATTTTCCATCAAAACCATTTCTTCATCTTTTTGTAATAGATAGCTTAAAAGTTAAAAGAAAAAAGATATAATATTTAATTTAGAGTAATGAAAGTGGAGAAAGATTTCTTTACTGGTAAAAGAATTACAATTAAATATATAAAACATATGTTTTATATAAAGGTATTTCAAATACATATATTATTTAGCTATAGCGTAGACGAATTTGCTTAGTTTACTAACTTCTTGCATGACATGCTTCTTGAAATTCTTACCTTTTTTATATCATAATCAGTCTTAATATGATTGAAACATATTTTTATAATTTAATGAATCTGTGTGAAGAATTGATGATTTACATTTAGAGTCCTTTGAAATATTGAATTTGATAATTTCATTTATTATAGATAAAGATTTTTTATATACCCCTGTATGTATATATTAGTGAATGTCATTTTTGGCATCTAGAAAGTAGGATTGGAGAAAATATTGAAAACATTTTCAGAAAAATTTGTCATGAGAACAACCCCAATAGCTAAATTCATTTCAAATATGCTAAAAGTACATTTAATAGCAAAACTATTATTTCATGTGGCTAAAAAAAAATTGAAATTTCATTATTAACAGATTTCATGGAGAAGTACATTTATCTTCCCTGATCAAAATAATTGGACATGTGAGCTATCAAATACAATATTGTTTAAAGAAGCTTAAACATTTTTGGGGTTCATCACTTATCGTATTCCAATACTAGTAAACTGCTACTGACCTTACAGCCTAAATATTACACAAGCACATACGCACACATGTATGTGTGTGCTCAAGCGCATTGTGTGTATGTGTGAGTAGTATCACAACTAATTTTCTAGTGAACATTTTTATCATACCTGCCAAGGAGGTAAGAGATCCTCTGTGGTTGAAACGGATCATCAGTGACAACCTCTCTGCACTCTCAGACATTGCTTCTCTTTCATTCTTTTCAGGATCTTCAGAATTAAGTTTCTCTGATTCTGCTTCTGGAATAAATATTTTCTATTTTAATAAAGTAAGTTGGAATATAAAACAGGATGTTACTAATTGATTGACAAACAGAGCTTACATAAAGGCTTCCCTGGTCAAATATTGTGTATAATATTACATGACAAATGACATACTTCTCTCTCACTCCCTCTCACACTCTCTCTCTCACTACGAATATTGAACTATTGAATATTATACTGGAGAAATTAGCGTTTCATAAAAATCAGAGTTTCTACCAGGATCAGAAAAATGAAACCCTCCAAAATTGTCGGGTAACTATTTTATCACTGCTGACAATTTGACTTAACTTGTAAGTCATCATTAGGGCGATAGTGATGTTTGGAGGGATCTCTGAGGGAGTTTTATGGTTACATCTCAGAGAGCAGTTTAGTTCTGCACCCATGTATAAACCTCCCTTGGAGATCTCTCCACACTTCACTATTGCCCTGATGATGACTTACAAGTTAAGTCAAAATGTAGGCAATAATAAAGTAATTACCCAACAATTTTGGAGTATTTTATTTTTCTGATCCTGGGCAAAACCCTGATTAATTTCTCCAGCATAATATTCGACGGCCAACAAACCTCCAATAATGAATGTTAGTTGTGAGACACATTATTTTCCTTGTTTAAATCATCTTTCATACAAAACATTTTATAATGAATAGATGAGAGACATAGTTAACCAATTTTTTTCCAACTAGAGACTTTACGTTTTGTAATTAGTAGATGAAAGATAATAATAAAAAATAAGAGTATTAACTTTCAAATTATTTTTATTGCTCTATTTGTTCACAAGCATGAACATTTCCAGAGTATAAACTTCCATACATTATATTTAAGAAACTTCTGCCATGATAGAAACATTAAAAAAGTTATTGTCTTATTTTTTGATCTTTCACATTTCATCAACTATTTAATTAACTAAGGAGCACTTATTTTTGCTAATATGTTATTCATGAAAATTACTCTACATTGTATTAGAAATATTTATAATTTTCAAACAACTCTCACCTTTAGTCTCCTGTGGATCAGTATATTTGTGAAGCCAGAAAAAGTGAAGTAGGCCATAACAGAAACCTCCTAAAACAGCTGTCAGACCCATCAATTTGAATGCTTGGCGAGTTCCAACTGTACCAATAAGGAGGCCTCCAAAAAAACTTCCACTTCCCCTCCCTAAAATAAAAAAAAATTATTTAGTTAATTTAATTTATTATATTATTTTAATAATACATAAAATAAACTCTTCATCTTTTCTACATTTATATATGGATTACATTAATCCCACAAAGTAGTTGGTCAAAATTTTTAGTTTTAGAATTGATTATTTTATTTTTATTGGTGAATTATAAAAGAATAAGACTATTGAGGTTATTTTCTTGATGAAATAATTGTATCTAAAGATCTGTGTGTCTGTGTTCCCTGATCATAAATCGTAGTTAATAATTTATTGGTGTAAGTCAATGCTTTCTACTGGTATGTACAGATTTCATTTTTTCCTAATTTAATTTGGCATATTAAAATCAAAAAGAAAGACTGAGTCAATAGGACCATTAGGTATGTGGGCTCGCCTGACATGTCAACTACAATTAAAAATACTTTTTTTGATGCAGCAGCCGTATATTTAGTCCAGTATAATGAAACTTAAATAGACTTGTTTATTGACAAAAGAAAATTGTATACTTAGTATAATTTAATAATTTGGAGAGGGAATTTAGCCAAATTCAAAATTTAAGATTAAAGCCCCCTGTTGTTTGCTTCTCTAAAATAATTTTGGCACATTGCCCAAAAAAGAAAGGCATAAATACAAAGTTATTGCATATAAGTTATATTATTATTGAGGATTGATTGGTATAATATTTGCAGCAGGTATAATTATCTAATTTATTATACAATTTAATAATAACTATTTAAGAGTCGCTGGAA
>KZ806980.1:123097-152305 GCA_000696205.2 Oncopeltus fasciatus
GTTTTACTTTTGATGAATTTTTACATTAATACCAGAAAGAGAGAAAACCTGAAAAGACCTTTCTTCTATTCCATCCAGCACTATTTCAGCCTGTGAAGTTCTTTTCCAGTCCTCCCAGGAACTCTTCCAGTCCTCTGGTTTCACTCTTTTAATCAGAAGAATTTTTCATGTAATGCTACTATTCTTTAAAAAAGATATCTCATTTATAAAGAAAGAAAGAACTAATTTTTAAATTAAATTAAGAATTTTGTGTGCTAATGAATTGTCCCCCATTGCAGTAAGCTCTAAAATAATATTTCAATATTAACAGTAAGAAAATTTAAGTTGATAATGTAAAACAAACAAGAAGAAAGTAACCGACATAGACTATAATGATTAATAAACTACTAATATGGTGGCTGTTCTTAATTATATCCTCACATCTGCCTCACTGCAATCTTTGTCAATATATATATATATATATATATATATACATCTGTTTATTTTGAATGGGTATATATTGAAATTTTTCAAAAGTCACATCATGGTAAAATGTTAATTTCTTGATTTCTCTATACAAAATCTACTAAAACATAGCAAGTAGTATTGAGAAAATACCCACCTTGATTGAACATGTCTAGTAATACAATCAATAACTTAAGTGATTGATTGATTCCAATATAAGTTTATAGAAAAATACTTTTCAGCAGCTAATCTAGCCAATGATATACCATGAAATTAATGATATCACTAGTAAATTTAGAAATATTCTCTAAATATTAATATATCAGCAGCTGCATTCTAAGCAAAACTGTTTAGGTATGAGTATAGAAATCCTCGTATACATATATATATACGATACTAAATATATATACACACCTAATTTTCTACTGGAGTAGTCTATAAGGATGCCTGTGATGGGAGAGAATATAGCCATGCCAATAGTTGAGAAGAGTCTTTCTCGCCCAAACTCTCCTCCATATTGCTGGACCATTGTGAGTGCTATAGGGTCCATGACTGTGACCGATGCTGCAATCATGGTTGTTCCTAAGAACCGAAGAACAAAATATGTCCAAAAAACATAGTCCTCAGATTCCTTGTAGTCAGGAGGACAGATCTCAGGACCACCTTCCCTATAATGTAAATAATTTTCAATGAATCTATTTCTAATCTAGATAAATTTAATTAAATAACTTAGAAAAAAAATTGAAATTACAACTTTTTTACTTCTTCTCATATTAGTAGAAATGATAAAACAGGAATAGATGATATTCCAACCTTGTGAATTACCTATTATTTTAGCATACTGCCTAACTATCAAGTGACATTGCGTAAAGCTCAAAGTATAGTTTTCCCCACTGTATTTTTTCTTACAGTTTTTCCCCAAAATTTTTGGGGATATCTTGTCCTTCATCAGTAAAGAGTGAAGAGAGACTGGTGTCGACGAAAGGACTCAAAGGAAGGGGAAGGGTGGGAACCACAGTTCCCTCTTCCCATAGCAAAGCATGCTCAGAGTCATTTAATGAGTTTAAATGACGTTTTCAATGACACAGCTTCAGATTTGCAACTGAAGACGAGACAGTGGCTTTGAGAATGTGAATCTATATCAAGCCTATGAATAGGTAGCCTATGTGCTATATCCACATTCTCAAAGCCACTTTAAGACCTGGCATTAATTTCCAACAATAAGAGAATTATAGAAAACCCATCGCGAGATCATCAAAAATTTTACTCCTTGTGATTTTTTTCTTTTTGTGTGTGCACTGCTCTCTCTATCCCACCTATTCCTGATTACTATAAATTGCAGCCGCAAGTGCTTCATTTTCTATATATACTGTCTATATACATATATATATACATATGCACAGTTGCATAACGAATAATCATGGTAAGACTCTTGAGAATTACTTTGTTCAGAGTGATCTAAATATATGTAATGAAAATCTAGGAGTCGAAATCTGGTATCCAGGTTTAAAGATAAAACACATCACCACCAGGCTTTGGAGGATCCAGAGGCTGATAGCAATTAAAATCACTAAAAGTTTTAGGACTCTTTCATATGAAGCTGTCTTTGTTCTAGCTAAGATCATTCCCATAAGTATATTTATTTATTGTTATGTGAGCAAATTCTGATTGTTAACTTTAAATTTGACACAAATGACTTCAAAGCAGATGAGAGAAAATATATCCTACATCCCTTGACTTGGTTACACTCAGCCCTTCACCCAGAAATTAATCTAAATTCTGATGACAAAACTGACTATCAAATCTACATAGATGGAAACAAGGTTGGCAAATTTGTTGAGTGTGGCTTATTTTCGAAAATCAAATTCTCAAAGATGTATTAAAATTTAAGTAAGGATCAAATTTTACAAATAACCAGGCTGAACAATTCACCATCCTGAAATTACACGAACACATACAAACATTGGGACTAACCAATAAGAATATTAATATACTTACTGACAGCAAATCTAAGTTAGATATGATCACAAACAGGCAATGCCACTACCATGGACATTTTAAAAATTCATTATATTTTTAAAATTCATATTAAGATAAGTTTGAATTATTCTATATTAATATATTTATTCACTGAACACTAGGAATTTTTGTCATCAGTGTGAAAAGGACATTATTCTGCATTCTTGAAAAATTACTTTATTTATTCACTAAAAATGATGGCTTGTGTCAAAAGGGTACACAAGTAAAAATGCTTTTAGTCTTATGTTAAGAGTATTGTTACTTTAGTAATGATTTTACTATATCTGTAAATCTCTATCTCTTATTTACAATATCTGCCAGTTCAACCTTTATGCAAGCACTGTGCTCCTAAAACCAAGGAAGAATAAGTCTACTAATTTCTTGCATATGTTTAGATTGCTCAAAAGTATGCTACACTGTAGATTGATAGAGTCTAAATTGTCTTTGGTATTCTATAAAATAGATATATATTTTTTTTTATTGTAGTTAGCTTTATAGACCTGAGGGATCTTCAGCTGCCCTGTCTGTTACTTATGTGTGCTTAGTCAGACCTCAGAAACCTATATTTATATATACCTCCTCATCCACAAACTCCAATATCCGATCATGTATTTTTTCTAAGTTTACAGTCCTGCTCCCAACTTCCACCTTAGAGGACCTGTGATTTTCTGTAGGGAAATACTCCCTTAAATTAGTTAAACGAGATCTCATAAATCCAGGGGGTCGTCGAACTTTTTAAATCCTGAGCAACACCACACTGGTTTTACACCAGTTGTTGGCACAGTTGTTGGTAACACACTGTTACCAGTCCACCCTCAGGTGGAGAATACTAACCTTCCAATGGAACACTAGTGCCATGGACTTAAGCGTACCCTAATAAGGAACTTGGGAATTAACAGTTCAGAAAAAAGACAGGAGGACCAGGAATTAAACCATCAGCCTTCAGCATACTAAACATTACATCTTCTGTGATACATTATCCAAATATAATGTAATGGATTATATTCTATATAATCACTATTCTTTATATTTTACTCCTTTAACATTGCTTTAGTTATTTATCTTCTAGTCATAATTATTTTAAATTTTATACCCACAAATGTATTTTTAAACAGATTTTTAGACTGCCAGATCAGCCAAGGGAGTTCATTTAGGTCATGAAGAAGTGAAAAAAATAAAAATTTAATTTTGGGTATATATTGAAATTTTTCAAAAGTCACATCATGGTAAAATGTTAATTTCTTGATTTCTCTATACAAAATCTACTAAAACATAGCAAGTAGTATTGAGAAAATACCCACCTTGATTGAACATGTCTAGTAATACAATCAATAACTTAAGTGATTGATTGATTCCAATATAAGTTTATAGAAAAATACTTTTCAGCAGCTAATCTAGCCAATGATATACCATGAAATTAATGATATCACTAGTAAATTTAGAAATATTCTCTAAATATTAATATATCAGCAGCTGCATTCTAAGCAAAACTGTTTAGGTATGAGTATAGAAATCCTCGTATACATATATATATACGATACTAAATATATATACACACCNATAATGAAATATATTAAATTTAAACAGATTCAAAGAATCCTAAATGATAAATGATAAGTTAAAATCAGTTATTATGCAAATAAAAAGTATGCTACACTTTAAAATAAAAATGAAAGGTGGTTAAACAATATGTTTTAATAAAAATAGTAATTTTGCCCATGTTTCATTAAAAATATTATTTTGATGATATTGATTGTAGTAAGTAACCAATGTAGTTTTACAAACTAGAGACGGCATAGAGTTTAAAAGGTAAGATCACTAAGGCAGGCTCTACAATCTTGGGAGGGAAGAGTGGGGGAGCAGCTTAATTGTGTAGTTACATTTATAAATATCTATTTTAATAAACGTTTTTGTAAAAAATGTATAGATCGTTTGTGTTAGAAAATTAACTTTTACAACTATTAACCTCTTATCAAATTTCAGTCAAAAATGAATATATTTATTAAATTAAATAATGAAAACTGAAGTAGTTTTTATATTTAGAAAGTTAGAGGGCCCAGTCAACCCTTATATATATATNATAACATTTTTAAAGGATTGTATTTTTAGTATCTAAAAAAAATTTTTAGTTTGTACTGGTGTAGGTTGTAAAAAAAATTCAAAAGTTACATCATGTCACAAAATTGACTAGCTTGATACCATAAGATGAAATCAGCCAATACATACAAGGAATTGTAGCAGTGGGAGCCAAAGTGGATCTTTTAGGGTAAAATCGATTGGAAGAAAATCTTTCAGGCAGCCTTAACCCTTGTTCTTCATCAATGATTTATTCAAGGTTGATCTTCTGTTTTGATTTCCCCTATTCCCACTTCTTCATTATATAGAGTAATAATTTCTCCCTCGATTGTCTCTATATTTATACTTTGGAATTTGACTGCCAATTATATTGTTTTATAAAAAATTATTAATAGAAACTTCTAAGGTATTACTATTTTGTGGAATTTCTACTAAAAAATTATTTTTTATAAAATACTATAGATCCGCTTACTACTAATCCAATAAAATCCTAAAGCCTTTGCTTTTACATGAATTTACTTATTTGCTTATAAGTGAATAACCTACAAATGTTCCTTTGATGGCTGGATTATCCAGCTTAAGTATTCTTCGAAACATAAAAGTATGCAGTACAACCGAATGTTCTCAGATGCTTGATATTTAGCTTATTCCTATTATACAATTTGTATGGAGTCTTTCATGATTTATTTCCTTTAGTAAGTCATCTATTTTAGAGGTAGGTAGCCGTCATCACAGCTTCTCCCTATAATTTCTCTGGCATTCCTACTTTATTGAGTAGGCATCTAACCATTTCAGTTAAAAACTTATTCTTTCTTCCGGCTACTGTGTTTAGAGTGCAAAATAAATATAAAAAGATATGACTTCTGATAAGACTAATTTAACTAAAAAAATTATTTTAGTTTAATGAGTCTCCACCTCCCTCAGAACGAATATTGTTAACATTTCTATTGAATTTATTTTTCAACATAGCTTTTTATTTTATTTTTATTTATTTTTTTTTTTACTTTAAGCACTTTAATTATATTCACCAGTAAATACATCAGATTATACCCTGAAAATCATCAATTAGTGTCATAAAATAACTTATCCCACTTAGACTTAGGTTTTAAAAGGTGTGTTCTGTGTGCCCAAGATCTGATGGCCGTTGAGCTGGAGGGTGGTAGAAGGGGCATGTGTGACTTTAGAGGTTTAAGAAGTATCAAGCTCCAGAGATAAAACTAGATGATTACTAAACTTAGCTCAGATACATCACTCCCTGGCAAATTGAACTTTTAAAGAAGTAATTGAAAAAAAAAATTAATTGAAACCTGAATGAGCAAACTTGGAGCATACAGTCTGCAGCTAATTCTTTCAGGGTGTTGTAAGTAAGGTTTGTAGCCATTACTATGCCGCCACATCTAAGGTCAGACTCCACCAGAGCGGTATAATTGATGCCAGCATTCACAAGTAAGTCCATTTCAAAGTGCTGCCTGAAGTCTGTGACTGTTTCATTATCATCTTGTTCCATAATAATTCCTGCATAGAAAAAGCAAGAAAAAAAGTAATGTTACCAATTTAGTAGTATTCAGAAAGAATTACAACAGGCAAAAATTTATAGCTTTAAAAAAACAAAAAAAAAACATTAATAAAGCATAATACATGAATCAAGAGGTTTTTTTGGTATTTTGTCAGCCTGATCTGTTGCAAACACAATTTATTTAGTTCCAAGTTGTTAAAATTTTTAATCAAAATCAAAGATACCATTAAAATTAAGAAAAAAAATTAATTTGATAAATAAAAAATAGTTTAGTATTAGAATCTCCGGAAAATTATTTGGGTAGTTGTAACACATCCATAGTAAGGGTGTAATAACCATGATTTTGATCGCCCTATAACCTGATCCTAATCCTAAATCCATAGTAAGGAGTATAATATTGGTATCAGGCCCTCGCAACAGAGATCATTTATCAGTGCTGCTGATCCAAGACATCTACATTCTTCAAGTTATCATGCATATTTGCAATAGTTTGTTATTTTTAAGAGACCATAACCATGTACAACACCTATTAATATCACAAGTGATTGTAATGAAATTTAAAAAAAAATGTATTTTTCATTACTTTTAGAGGTCAGCTCAGTATAGAATGGGGATGCCCAATAAGGAGTATCATGTATGTATTCATTAAGCAAATCATGAAATTAACTCTGAAGTAGAGAAAGAATGACCTATAAAAAATAAAACCTAGCATACCAAAGCTGAAAGAAGTAAAAAAAAAAATTATAGAAACAAAAGCTTAACCAAAACGCTCAATGATTTTTTTCTCGTGGTATAAAGAAGGGACATACCCTGGAGGAATGTATTAGACAAGTTGTAGCAATTTCTACTGCAAATTTTGTTGTCAATAACATTAACGTATTTGGATTCATCCATCCTATAACGACTATGATATATACTATCAATGAAAGCATTTACCTAATTGTTCTTTTGGATCACCTAAGTCAGGATGCATATCAATCATAAAAAATGCTGCTTCCTCTATTTTAGAGGTTGTTGAAGTAACATTCCTCATTACGGTAGTTGTAGGCAGTGGAGAGCTGGTTGGCAAAGATGTTACTGGAAACTTGTCAATTGATCCTAAAGTTGTATTTATAAGAAGTGCAGAAGTAGAGGTGTCATTTCCACTTAAAGTTCTTACAGGAATTTTTAACAAACCAGTTGAATTGGACTTTCCTTTGATTTTATGATTGTTTCCTTTTCGTTTTGACCTTAAACAAATAATTGCATGTTACTGTATATAAAATAAGAATTGAAGAGTTTTAAGTTGTTTTATTTTATTTTAGATTATAAAAATAAATAGATAAAAAAGTTTCCACACTCTAACTGGACAGAATATTTACCTATTAAATTATATACTGTTTAAAAGCAAAACAATATTTTCATTCAAATATAAATTAAAATTTTTATTCCAAGTTTGGCATTTCTCCCACAAAAGAAGCTTTATAATATTTTTTTTATATAAAGTTCCAAAAATGGCATGAGAATATGTAAATTAAGTTAAATAATAATAAATTGATAACTTTGCTGAAGTTCTGCATTTTTTACTAAATAAATCAGGTCAAATTACAACTAAATCACTTAGCTTGGTGTAAGTTGTTTTCAATAATTGAAAGAAGTTTTTGAGAAAAATTATAATCTATGAATTCTGATATAAATCCGAAATCATCAGAAAATGAGGAAAAATGTAATATATCAATGTTATTCATACTGAAGATTTTTCTTTTTTTAGTGAGCATTAGAGCATATAATAGAAAGGAGTTCTAGAATCTGCAGCTTCTTGAGTCAGATAAACAGATAATCTTTGAAACCTCTAGCAACCAAGCATGGGTTTTCCTTCCTGGAAAAGTGATTTTATGTTCATGATATTTTCCATTAAAGGATGGGGCATTCTGCAAGCCTAAGAGTCAAAAAACTTTTGGCCAAATATGAAGGATACAAATGGAAGGACTCATTGCTGCATAAAAGATGAAAGATTAGTTATCATGAGATGTACCCTCCTGGCAAAATTGATGTCGATCATTTATATCATAGGGCCTTGACCTCTCTCTGCTAAGGTAAGATTTATTGTAGCTGGAAGGTGTTGTAGATGAAGACTTAATTACTAAGGCAAATCATTTTATCTTGAAGGGTAAAGCAGTATGCCTTTAAAATGTTTTTAAAGAATGTTTATACATATAAACAAATAAAAAATGAAATAATATATTTAACTACATCCCTTGACTACTTACGAAGTGGTGTGATTTTGCTTTCTGTTTTCCAAGTGAAAGCGAAGATTGTCAGGAACAACTCCAAAAGTGGGCTTGTTTTTGCTGTCATCTTTTCCAGAAGTTCCACAGCCGCCCTGAATAAATAATATCTCTAATGTAAAAATTAAGAAGTAAAAGCTTGCCCAGAAACATGTATATTTAGAAGAATAGGACGCCCCTCTCTTCATGAACCTTAGTGGTTGAAAGGGAGGTAAAATATTTAAATAAATGAAACATAGGAGAGTATCTGCCAATCTAGAATTTTTTTAAAAAGAAAGTACTTCCCAATTGCTGCCTTTTCCAGGTCGTTTCTCTAATTTTAGCTGATATTTTAAATTTTTTTAGTAGGGCATCATCGTATAGCTAGCTATCTTTATCATTAATTTCTATCTATAATTTTGGTCCTGGGATGAAACTCCCCAACCAGATAAAGAATGTAATCCTCTATCAGGTAGTATATTTTATACTAATAGATTCATTGCTTCTTAGCATATTACTCTAAATTGGGACAGAAATCTCATTTTAAAAATATCTCTTTCTTCTTCCATTTCACCTTTAGCATGTGAAAATGGAAAAATTTTCCGCAGGACTAAATTAAATGGCATTAAATAATAGAAAAAAAGCTCATTGACATATAAGCTTTATTTCAGCTTATATGTCAATGAGCTTTTTTCTATTATTTAATGCCATTTAATTTAGTCCTGCGGAAAATTTTTCCATTTTCACATGCTAAAGGTGAAATGGAAGAAGAAAGAGATATTTTTAAAATGAGATTTCTGTCCCAATTTAGAGTAATATGCTAAGAAGCAATGAATCTATTAGTATAAAATATACTACCTGATAGAGGATTACATTCTTTATCTGGTTGGGGAGTTTCATCCCAGGACCAAAATTATAGATAGAAATTAATGATAAAGATAGCTAGCTATACGATGATGCCCTACTAAAAAAATTTAAAATATCAGCTAAAATTAGAGAAACGACCTGGAAAAGGCAGCAATTGGGAAGTACTTTCTTTTTAAAAAAATTCTAGATTGGCAGATACTCTCCTATGTTTCATTTATTTAAATATTTTACCTCCCTTTCAACCACTAAGGTTCATGAAGAGAGGGGCGTCCTATTCTTCTAAATATACATGTTTCTGGGCAAGCTTTTACTTCTTAATTTTTACANTATATATATATATTCTACAATAGTGTACTATTATTAAATTCAAAAGTTGAATGCCACAAGCACTGAATTCCATAACAAATTGAATTACCACATTTTTTAAATTAAACATTAGCCTAACTTTATCTCTAAGGCTGACTTGGGCATGTTGTCAAAGTTCCTGTGATACCCAAGCACATGAGTCTGCATAACTCTTTGTACAACCTGATTGGCTTAGCAGCCTCTCCACGGTCCTGTCTAAGTGTAATATAGTAAGATTACCCTTTATCAGGAAAGATGATTCCCAAAAATTAAAAATCCCAACCTTAATCTCGTTGCCAGAAAACCTAAAATTTAGGCCGATGCAATAACTGTAAAAAAAAATTTTTTTTTATAAATTCATTTTTATTTTTTTAAATCCTTCAAACGTGCTTCCACGTTCTCCAGAAATATTCATGAGTACTTCTTCCAGGCTTGACTATGTTGAAAGGAAGTTTCTTTTTTTTTTTTTTTTTTTTTTAGCTTTTACACATTATGTGAAGGCTTCTTCAAAGTGAAATAAGAATGAGCTACATTCCTACAAATTATCATCTTATTTGCTTATCACTAATAATTTATAGTTTTTTTAAATTTTTTAAAAAACATATTGAATGAATATATTTGAATATTTGTCTGCTTTACTATTTACAGTATAAACTTTTATATAAAAATAGTATAGCTAATGTACATTTTGTGTTATAATAATGTTTTATACTATTTATTAATAATAAACTTGTATTATACATTTATTACTTACATACTTATATTATATTAAATAGCTAAAAAAAATCACCTATTGCTAAAATGAAAAAATCTATACTAAATCACCATTATTACACAAATAAATAATGTCAAAATATACATTTTAAAATGTATATATACAGTCTTACAGGAAAAGTCGTGCTAGATCCATTAAGGGCTTTAAGTACCTATCATTTCTGACTTATTTCACTATGAAACACTCTACCCTAAACTTAACTCTTTTCGAGATATTCGGCTTATTTTTTTTTATTGAAAATTGCCGATTTTTAGGCTACTAAATTTAATTTTGAGTATCTTATTATAATTGCATATTTGCAAGTGTAATAAGATGCTTTAGGACGCCAATCATTAAAATAGTGCATAAGTTAATTGAATTGGCCTCAGTAGACAAGTGAAAGTTAAGAAATGAAAAAAATATTAGTAAGTTTCTTTTTCTCTAAGGGATATTTAAAAAACAATATTGCGGCAGTTGTTCGGCAAATGTGTTTTGAAATAGCTACGTTTCATCAGCTATCTACAGAGGTATAACAATCAAGGTTTTTTATTACATTTCGTGGGGGAAAAAAAAGTAGTTGGGACGCTCCAGGTAGCTGTCCTTCAAGTTAGAACCGTGCGAGCGAAACAAGTGACGAGTTATGTAGGTACGAATGAAAGAAAAAAAAAAACCGGTTAGGGCTGGGAATACAACAAGGGATATTGTTTTTTTGTTTGTGCTTTGTACATACTAGATGTGATATCGTTTTGCAATTTTTTCTAGACTTGGCTGTGATTCTGGACTATTTCTTCTGATTTGTGACTACTGTGTTTGTTAACCGTACTCTGATTTGTCCTACACACCTGAGGAATATGCTGATATGCTTATTTGTTACGGATACTGCGATTGTGTGTCTGCCCAAGCTCACAAAGAATACACAACTCGCTTGCCCGGTCGTCGAGTGCCGGATGTGGCCATTTTGACAGAGTTTATCCAAGACTTCAAGAAACTGGCTCTGTTTAGAGACGAAATACAGACTTGGTAAGACCACGAATTAATGTTGACGAAGAACAGGACAATGAATGCAACGCTTTCGAGCGGATCCGACTACCTCCACTAATATTGTTGCCCGTGATCTGGGACTTTCGCAATGAAGAGTGTGGTTTACACTGCATACTGCTGGCCTATACCCGTACCATTACATACAGGTACACGCTATTGAAGAAGGACACCCGGCGAGAAGGTTGGACTTCTGCAGATTTATGCTAAATGCTGACGTAGAAGACCAAGATTTTCTAAGAAATATCTTGTGGACAGATGAATCTAAGTTTGATAAAGATAGCATAACTATAATCTAAAGGTTTATTGTAACTACCAATGAATATAGAACTATCATACCTTTTGTAATCCGTCTTCATTGGTTTCTGCAAACCATCTTCTGTTGGCGAGTGCTTTCGCTCGTAGGTTGCGCAACCTACACACGAACAGCAAAAGGACTGAAACATACAATTCTAGCGGAGTATACAAACTGACCAAACTGACAAGTACTTGTAACCAGACGTGCATAGGACAAACAGGACGAAAACTCAAAACGAGATTTGATGAACACGCGCGATCATACAAATGAAACAAACGGGACTCCAACTACGCAAACCAGCGTACAAAAGACAGCGGACACGACCGCATCGACATACAAACAACCATGACATTGTTACATAAACAACAGAAGGGACGAAAGATGGACATTCTAGAAAATATGGAAATTTACAAAACAAGGACCACAGACAATAACATTATTAACGAACAACTTAACACGCAATCTGTCACCATATTTAGACCTCTACTGTTACTAAAACGAACACACAAAGGAAAACGAACAGACGACACACAAACCGACAACAACGCAAAAAGACATAAGACAGTATAATCCATAGTCAGACACTATCAAACACAAATACATTTACAAAAACAAATCAAAAACTTTCGGAACACTTTGAACACCTCAACAAAGGAGATTACAACTAATCCCTGCTACAACTAATACCTGAAATAATGGACTCCGACCCTTATAACTCTCGCGTTTGACAGACCTTGTCGCCGACAAAGCGACCGTTATAGCTAAACGACTCTTGTACCAGACGCATCTGACCAACCCACAGAATACAAACGCAGTTGAATACAGACAGTGACAGTGAACACATGTATTCGGCCACGAGGATGGATAATGTCCGAAAGCGCTCGCCAACAGAAAATGATTTGCAGAAACCAATGAAGACGGATTACAAAATGTATGATGGCATAACTATCACAACGCCCATGCTGGGCCAACGAAGATTCAGCGTGAATGTGTGGATGGGCGGCATTATCTCCAATCATTTGATCAGACCTTACTTTCTACCGGACAATCTAAATGGGGAATAGTACGAAAACTTCTTCGGAGGAGACTTGAGTGATTTGCTGGATGATCTGCCACTCAACTTGATCAGGGACATGTGGTTCCATCGTGATGGCTGCCCTGCCCAATTCAGGAGAAGTGTCAAAGACTGGCTGGACACAAATTATCCAAACAAATGGATAGGACGAGGTGGGCCGTTGCCATGGCCAGCAAGAAGTCCGGACCTAACCACCATGGATTTTCATGTGTGGGGGCGCAAGAAAAGTCTTGTCTGCAGCGAGCTAAATCCAGTTTCGCCTGTGGAAGAATTAAGAGAAAGGATTGTGGATACAGCAAATCAAATGAGGACAACGTTGACCACTGGAGTAGTGAAGACTGGTCTCCGTAGAAGGATGCGAAAATGTATCAGAAACAAAGGCGGCCATGTTGAACATGAACTGTAGAGTAAGAAAAAGTTGTGTCAAAACCCTATTTAATAAATGACCTATTGTTTTATTTTACTTTTTAGGACCAACTATTAAATGACATTTCATGCTTACCTATTGTATTATTTTAATTTTTAGGACCAAGTATTAAATGACATTTCATGCTTACCTATTGTTTTATTTTACTTTTTAGGACCAAGTATTACTTTTCTTCTCCACTGACACCTAATCAACTAAGTTTTTTCAATGCATTTAAATAAAACTCTAGATTGTTATACCTCTGTAGATAGCTGTTGAAACGTAGATATTTCAAAACATATCTGCAAAACAACTGCTGTAATATATGTTGTTCACGTAGGCTTCCACAGTCATCAGATGTATGTAAAGTTTTTTCCGGGTTGGACCGTGTAAAGTTTTTGATGGTTGTCGAGCTTTCGCACATCCTGTGATGGCTTCTTCAGGGCTGAATAGAGAATGAGAGCTGTCTTCAAATCCAGGGGTATTTGCTTTAATATATTTTTTAAAATATCCCTTAGAGAAAAATAAACTTTCTAATATTTTTTTTTTTTCATTTCTTAACTTTCACTTGTCTACCACGTCCAATTTAATTAACTTATGCACTATTTTAATGATTGTCATCCTAAAGCATCTTATTACACATGTAAACATGCAATAATAATAATAAGACACACAAAATAAACAAAATTAAATTTAGTAGCCTAAAAATCAGCAATTTTCAATAAGAAAATTAAAAGTCGAATATCTCGAAAAGGGGTAAGTTTAGGGTAGGGTGTTTCATAGTGAAATAAGTCAGAAATTATGGGTACTTAAAGCCCTTAATGGATCTAGCACTTTTCCTGTAACCCTGTATATATACATTATTAATAATAAAACAAGATAAAAATGTTTTACCCCATTGACAATAAATGTTGGTGGACGCACAGCAATGCTCTGGTGCACACCTGCTAGCAAATTTGGCTGTTGGAAGTTTATGTTCTTCAAAGGACAATGGTCAAGACAATCATCTAATACAAGATTCAATTCCTCCTCTTCTGGGCACTCACGACTAGGACAAGGACTCCACCAAACCTGCATTCGAAAACTAGGAACAGATACTTCATAAAGAGATTTTGATTAATAAGAAACTCTGTTGATGAAAGAAATATACTAACTAAAAAAGTAATTTCTTTCAAACTGATTTCAAATAAATTAACCTTTCAGGCTGATTTTTGTATGATTTTTAGACCCATTTTCAAAATCCAGCACCAAGACACATTTTGACTTGTGCCAAATTTACTCTAGCCTTAGATTAAAAAGCACTAGCACGAATTTGAAAATATTTTAAGCATATGGCTATAAAAACACTAAATTTGAAAGGCTTCATTAAATGCCATTAAAACCAAAAATTCAAATTTTAATTTTTAAAAAAATAAGAATTTTTGTAATATTTAAAATTCAGATATTTAGAATATACGTAATACAAAGGTTTAAGTAATAAAACCAATGAAATAATTCTTAGTCTAATTATGCCAGAAAATTATTTCCCTCATTCAAAGATATTCAAAGAAAGAAATTGATAATAAATAATCTGTTTGAAAAAGCAATTCGGTGCAGCATGCAAAATTTGCATCTAGTCTTGCTGTAGTTAAAAGAATGGATAAATATTTCTAATGCCATTCATATTTAATTGGCACTATTCTTACCAATGAAAGGTGAAAGGCAGTATGAAAGATTACGTTTATGGAAGTTTTGATTATTTTCATTTATTATTTATAATGTGCTTTTCTTGATCAATAGTTTGGCTCTTCTTCGACCAAAGAGTTTCAGTATTCCTATTTATGGTGGAATATGTAATTGTCAAGATTTATCCTTGCCAAGAAGAGTACACCTAATATTTAAATAAAAGAGGTAGATGAAGAAAAATTAGGATAGCTCTGAATTCTAACTGCCCTTTAGAAAGATACCTTACCTCCTCCCGGCTACTTGGTAAGTAGGAGGGAGAGAGCAGAGTTTTGTCTTTTCTTACCAATATGCCAGCTGTGCGCTTCTTACATAGTCTGCTTACAGCTATTGTAAATATAAGAATCATTTGGAATGCTTCCACTTTCTTATTGTCTTTCAAATACTTTATAGTAAAATTATTTTATTATCCTTCTTGAGAGTTACTTGAAGATTTTGATGTAATAGACTACAAAGTAGTTTGAATAGCTACTAACTACATATTATTAACTAGCATGAAATAAGAGTAAAGTGATCGAAGTCAAATTTGTGTCCTTTATTTATAGCGTCTTTAGTGAGAATAGTTTTGTTTCGTGTTATTATCATTTTTGTGTGAGTTGGCTCTTTGGAAAATAGATTTTAGGTTTGATCAATATATAATCAATATTTGATCAATTATATAATGTATAAAGTACAGAGATTAGAGTTTATTATTGGTGGAAAAATAAAGTTTAAGGTACTTCAGAGGATGGTTTTAAACAGAAAATGTAATTTTTTTTTTCAGAAATCAATTTGTCTCTTTTTATTTTGTAAACAAAATTTTCATTATAGGGGTAGGTTATAAATCTCAAATTAAATTAAATCTAGGAGTTAAATTAGAGTTAGTGAAAGACATAAGCAGCAAATATTGATATTTTTTTTCTCATTATTGATCACTAAAGGTTTATATTCTTTAATGGAGATTTTTGCAGTCATGATATCTAATGATATAAGATTATCAATATTTAAGAGTAGATTCTATTTAATTTTATTGAAACTCATATTTAAGAAGGTTGCTTCAGAGAATACCATAAACTAATTTTGTTTCCTCAGCTATTTCTGAGTTTCCTCAGTTAAGGATTACATTTTAAAATAAATTTCTGTATCTTATTTGAAATTTGCTTCTTTTCACATCCAACCTATAATAAAATTAAGTGACCAACAACTTTAGAGGCTAGAGCAAGACTAGGGAAGTATAATATTATTTTTATTAGTTGTCTTTTGTTGGGGTTTGGTCAAGGTAGATCCAAAAATACAATTTAAAAAATGTGTATTTTTTTAATTATCTGCCAACTTTTCGGCTTACATTGTAAGCCATCTTCAGGGCTGATAATTTACAATGTCTTAAGAATAAAAAAACATAAACAATTAAATGATTGACATTATTCTTACATAGAATTGTCATAACTAAATGTAATGTGGTATCAAAAGTATGTAGAATATGTAGAAAAATTCAAAATACAAAAAAAAAAAGAGCAGGAATTACTTCATTATTTTTTTTTTCTTAGGCCCTGAGAATGGTGTCACTGGTTCCCAAAGTGCTGAGCTAAATAATTTAAAAAATAAAAACAAGGAGAATATATACATAACAAAGAAAAAAAATAGATACAAAGAAAGAGAAAAAAGTCCTAATTTATGAACAGAACAAAACAGAAAATAATAAGCAAATAGAAAATAAATAAACAGCAAATAGGGAGTAAGAATAAATAAGACATGTAAAATAAATGTGGGAAGTTTTGGATTTTGTTTTAATTTAGTATTAAAAAAAAAAAAGAAGTTGAACCACTTAAGTTTGTAAAGTAGTTCAAATTTATATTACTTAATTATTTTTCTTTAATAATAAAGAAATCTTCCATAAATATAGAAAAAAATTGATAAGAAAGATAGAATGAAACGTCAGAGCTAAAACAAATATTATATGTGGAGATTAAGTTGTTTTTATTAACTCTAGTTATCTACCACCAACCCTAAGGTGAAAAAATAAACATTTGATGGTGTTTGAGCCATAAACAATGACTCCTGTACAAATAAACATGAAGTAGTATAACATAGGTATAATGTATCTAAGTAAATAATTTAGAAATCAAGTGTCTAATATGATCTACTCTTAAGCAATTTATTGATTGATCTCATAATGTAAAAATAATTAGTATTTGTAAATATTATTATACAAATATTAATTATGATGCATAAGTGCACATCAGTAGGCTTCTATTTTACAAGCTTTATTATACAATTAGAAATAATAATAGAATAATTTGCTTTTCTAAAAAAATATCATAACTTAGTCTATCTATTTTAGCTACATCTCACCTCAACCTTCCCTGTTTCTGGATGACGAAGGACATAAGCAATAGGCACTTCTCCAGGAATTTCCATTTGAGGTATCAATACAAGTGCATGATGGAAAATACCATTCAAAACAAGTGATAGAATAACAACCAATTTGTAGTGACCAAATTTATCAACCACATAACCTAAAAAATGTAATATCATTTTTAGATAAACCTTTTTCTGAAACTACCTTTTATTAGTATAAAAAAGATGCCAATAAGATAATATTCTTTTAATTAAGGAAAAATCATATTTCTTTTTTCTTCTTCTGATCATAAACGACCATCAAGTCCAAAAAAATTTATTAAAATATTTGTAAGTAGAATAGAATTTTTGGGTACACAAGCACCAACTTCAATCTAAATGTAACCATAGAAAAAGCCACAAGGATGATTTGGCCTTTCAAAAGTATATCCCAAAGGTCACGGGCCATTAAACCCAAAATATTGAATTGTATTTACATTGCAATTACCTGGCCAATGAGCTTGTACCTCATTGGCTCTAACTCTTAACAAATTAGAATGACTGGAAGGTCTTATATGTTTAGAAATTACAGGGATTTTGGGAACTTCTGTGATAATACTAGGTCTCACAATTCAACATGTCAGGCTAAAACACCTCATGGGTATCCTAAGGCTTATGCTTATATAGATGTGTAGATGTGATAAAGTATGGAGATCATGTTGGCCATAAGAAAATAATGAAAAAATATAAAGAACCAGATTTTATCAGTGCCTGCCAGATTACACAGGCAAAAGGCAAATCTTTGAAATAGAAATTAAAAAATAAAATTTTGCTAGTTTATCAGAAATAAAAAGTTAGCCTGAGAAGATTAAATCAATTATAGCTTCTTGGTATAGTATGCTGAGGGATAGTTAAAATATAAAATAGTAGTAAATTGAGTTTTATAACCAAATTACCAAATCTCCAAAGCTTTAGATTCATATACCACCAAGAGATATGTCTTTGATAAAGTCATCTGTATGAATTATCAGAACATTACAAGAGCTCATCCTTCTTAACAGACTGTAAGTTTTGTTTGTGCGAGAGAGAAAACACATGCTATATGGCATTTAAGCAGAAAAGGAAAGGCAAAATTCATTTTTGAGCATATTCAGATCAATATAAATATAGGTTTACCTTCAATATTGATTGAATATGATGTGCATAATATTTAGTTCAGCACAATTGATCTCAGAGACCTTAATTTCAGAGGACCATTACCTGAAACCTCAAATTTTAATTTAACACCCTAAAAGCAAAATTTCTTATTTTTCACAAAAAAATATAATATGATATTCAAATATGTAACACTAAAAGACAATGAGGGAAAAAAATTCAATGACAATTTACATACGACTTAATATTCATATAATATGTTTTTATATATAGTCTGAAATATTTAACTATCATATTAAGCAAATACATATTAATGTTGTTGTTGTTGTTGTTTGAGGTTTAGAGGCGCTCAACGACTATGGTTATCAGCGCCTATTAATTTTAATTTATTTTTATTTTATTTTATTTTTTATTACATATTAATGTGAAATGTGGTTATCCCTCTACAAAATATTAGTCTAAGTATTGGAGGGAGAGTTCAAATGATCTAGAGTATCTTATCTACTTCCTTAAATAAATGAATTGTTTTTATTTCTAAATTATAATAATACCAATGAGTAAAAAACATATTTGTTTATAAATAAGAACAGAAGGAAGAAAGAGTATAGTGGACATACAAAAAGAAAAAATTACAATGATTAAAACTTTCAGGGGTGCTTCTCGCCCTTTGTCAGTGAGGAGTGAAGAGAGACTCCTGTTCACTCCTCACTGGTGAAGGGCTAGAAATCTCCCCGAAAATTGTACTCATTGTAATTTGTATGTTCATTACATTCTTTCTTCCTCTTGTTCTTATCTATTATATATATGTGTGTGTGTGTGTGTGTGTGTGTGTGTGCGTGTGCGTGTGTGCGTGCGTGTGTGCGTGCGTGTGTGCGTGTGTGTGTGCGTGTGTGCGTGCGTGTGTGCGTGCGNTATTTTGTAAACAAAATTTTCATTATAGGGGTAGGTTATAAATCTCAAATTAAATTAAATCTAGGAGTTAAATTAGAGTTAGTGAAAGACATAAGCAGCAAATATTGATATTTTTTTTCTCATTATTGATCACTAAAGGTTTATATTCTTTAATGGAGATTTTTGCAGTCATGATATCTAATGATATAAGATTATCAATATTTAAGAGTAGATTCTATTTAATTTTATTGAAACTCATATTTAAGAAGGTTGCTTCAGAGAATACCATAAACTAATTTTGTTTCCTCAGCTATTTCTGAGTTTCCTCAGTTAAGGATTACATTTTAAAATAAATTTCTGTATCTTATTTGAAATTTGCTTCTTTTCACATCCAACCTATAATAAAATTAAGTGACCAACAACTTTAGAGGCTAGAGCAAGACTAGGGAAGTATAATATTATTTTTATTAGTTGTCTTTTGTTGGGGTTTGGTCAAGGTAGATCCAAAAATACAATTTAAAAAATGTGTATTTTTTTAATTATCTGCCAACTTTTCGGCTTACATTGTAAGCCATCTTCAGGGCTGATAATTTACAATGTCTTAAGAATAAAAAAACATAAACAATTAAATGATTGACATTATTCTTACATAGAATTGTCATAACTAAATGTAATGTGGTATCAAAAGTATGTAGAATATGTAGAAAAATTCAAAATACAAAAAAAAAAAGAGCAGGAATTACTTCATTATTTTTTTTTTCTTAGGCCCTGAGAATGGTGTCACTGGTTCCCAAAGTGCTGAGCTAAATAATTTAAAAAATAAAAACAAGGAGAATATATACATAACAAAGAAAAAAAATAGATACAAAGAAAGAGAAAAAAGTCCTAATTTATGAACAGAACAAAACAGAAAATAATAAGCAAATAGAAAATAAATAAACAGCAAATAGGGAGTAAGAATAAATAAGACATGTAAAATAAATGTGGGAAGTTTTGGATTTTGTTTTAATTTAGTATTAAAATAATTATTCAGTAATGATGTGTATTATTAAATTAATATTCTAATTAGCATTGTTTAAGAAATGGGGTTGACCTTAAAGACAAATTTAGTTAGAAATTTATGGTTAAACAAATCATGTAGAAGGCAGATTAATTATTTAAACTCAACTTAATTATGTACTAACATACACAAATATTCTTAGTTATTTAAAAAATTATATATGAGAGTGAATATAAATGTTAAATACTTAAGTGTTAGTATGATATAAATGTTATGTGTCATTTGAAAAATGCAAAACAATACTAGTTCATTATTGAGTGAAAACCACCCAACTAGGGAGGGGATTATCAGCAATATCAAGTGCAACATATGTATTTCCTAAGTAGGGAGCTTTGTAGGTAATTAGTTTAGAGTAATTTTCTCAAAATAATTTTCTTTATTGTTTTAAAAAATTGAAGAGATATACAAAAAAAAAAAAAAAATAAAATTAAAAAAAAAAAGATCGTTTTTCAACCAAATATTTCTGTTTTTATATCTTTGATATGGCTCTTTTTTAAAGTACCCTCTTGGAGCAATGGCTAGATCAAGTTTGACCATGATCTAGCCATCCAGGTATTCAAATTTCACCATTAAACCCAAATTTCATCACAAATAAAATATTCAATACTGTGAATAACTTCAAAAAAAATTTCATATCTGAAGGGACTTTCAATAAATTTTCATAGAGCTGTAGTAAAGGTTAGAACTTTAAGCTGACTGTCGAGGAGTAAGTTCATAATGTACCAGTCTACAGCTCTTTTCCACATTCCCCATGGAGAGTAGATAACAAAAATTTTATCTTTCAACATACCACACTCCCAGGCAAGTTCTCGAGTTCTTGAGGGTGGATTTGACTTAGCAGCTTCCTGCAAAACCTTATCAGTATCCATTAATGGTCACTGGAGACCCTTCTTCCTTTCCAAAGATGTATCTCCGCTAAATTTTTCAAACCAATGCCATACAGTGGGCTGGTCAAGGACTTTCAAATTTATTAATTTCACAAGTTGCTTCAGTGGCTGTGAAAATTTTTTTTTACAGTAATATCTTAAAATTATGAGAATTTCAAAGGAAGCTGTCTGGTTTCTCCATTATAACAAATAACTAAACTGACACCTTTTTTTTAAAGTAGTCTAATGGGATTTAAAAAACTTAGAGGATGTTATAAAATAATTTTTAAATATTGGTAGGTATTGTTAAAGACTAGGAAAGTAGGTGACGTGAGGATGTGACTTGTACGGGAAGGGGCCAATTAAAGGATGCCACCTACTTCCTTTCTTCTGTGGAGTGAATTAGGGTTACTTATAAATCGTTATTTCGAATACAATCGTGAATGCCTGAAGTTATTAAAGCAAATCGCTAGCAGCCCTCAAGTCAGTGATAAATTTGTGTTTCTCAGTGTCAGATTCATTGTCAGATCACGAGTCTCAGAGTGTCTCGGGCTGGATGTAGTCTTTGCAGTTCTATTTGCAAGTTCTTTTGAGGCCTCTATGTAAATAAGCACATTTAATTTAATAAGACCAGTAGAGACAATTATATTTGTTCATGCTTTGTTATCTTGAATAACAAGCAACAAACTGTTTTGATAAAACAGTTATATTTTTTTTTTCATACAACCCTTCTTATATAAATAAATATTAAAATAAGTAAATATTATATAAATAAGAGTGTATTACATAAATCATAAATAATTAAGTGTAATATAAATGTTAAACAACTATGATATTGAAAAATTCGCTCAGTTTATCTAGTTCCTGAAGAATGGACATATTGTAAGAAATTTATAAAAGTATTATTCAGAAATTAACATTACAAGATTAATATCATATGAAAAATAAATGTATTTTATTGTTATTCTAGGAGGCAAACTGAAAAAAAAAATTTAAAAAAAAAAAATGAATAATGAAAAACGAACTTACCATATAACACAAAAGATTTTTCTTTAGTAGCTGAGTTAACTAATACCAACTATATAGTAGAAAACTGATAATATTAATAAAATTAAGTTAAACTAGGGAGTACTTATTTAAATGCCATGAGAAGGCAGTTGGCCAATTTACCTATGAATAGTTTTGCAGACTATAGAAATTTTTTTTTTTTTTTTGCCAAGAATTTTAAAATCGATTTTAGATGTAATCAGAGCGTTGATTCAAAATATAAAATCAGTTTTTCTCTATCATTTTTAATTTTTTAGATAAATGTTTTTTTTGACATGTATTTCTACACAAAATATACAGTTCTAACTCCATTTTGTGCTTTTCAAACTCCATTTTGAGCAGTTCTAAACCACATATATAACAATTGGTTACTGTATATTTGCCCTACGGTCAGTCTGCCGTCCAGTTAGTTTCAGGAAAATCCACTAGATGACATTGACTGTCCGGTAACTGAAGTGACCTTCAACGCTTTAACTAGAACTATCATACCTTCTATTATCCGTCTTCATTGTTTTCTGCAAACCATCTTCTGTTGGCGAGTGCTTTCGGACATTATCCATCCTCGTGACCGAATACATGTGTTCACTGTCGCTGTCTGTACAATGTCCGAAAGCGCTCGCCAACAAAAGATGGTTTGCAGAAACCAATAAAGACGGATAATAGAAGGTATGATAGTTCTATATTCATTGGTAGTGATAATAACCCTTTAGATTATTTAACTTTAACTAGAGTTGAGGTTAGTTTGTGAGTTCAAAGCTGTGCCGGGAAGATTAAATTTGGCCTCATGTGTTGTGTTTTGAAAAGAGTTTTTGTAAACATAACCTAAAACTTATGTAATGCAGATTGTTGTTTTTGTGTTGTTCAATAGAAGTAAAATGAGTTTAAGTAGAAGAAGTTGTGTAAATAAACCTGATGTATTTTGCTATTTATGAAGAGAATACTCATTAAAAGAAAACAAAAAAACTGTTAGTGAATTTGTAAAGAGAGCTTATCTTGGATACTTTGATGTTGGTTGTGGTGACCATGATAAAACCTGGGAACCACATCAGGTCTCTAAAGCTTGTACAGAACATTTGTTCTGACGGGAGAAGAAAAAGCTTGAAATGGAAAGCTGATGGCTTGGAGAGAACGCCAAATCCACTTCCATGACTGCTACTTCCGCCTCGTAAATAATACTGAAATCAATCGAAAGAACTGTAGCAAGTGGACATATCCTGATTTAGTCTCTGCAAGACATCCAGTCCTTCACTCAAAGGAAGTGCCGATTCCAACGTCTCACCAGCTACCAGAGCTCTACTAGCTCTTATCACCTATGTGATACTAATGAAGGTGACTATGAGGGGATTATGAGGGGATGCCATCAATAATTCAACGTTTCAACTAGGATGAGTTAAATGACCTCAGCAGAGATCTTAACCATTCAAAAGAAGCTTCCGAGTTACTGGCTTCCAGGTTGAACGACAAACAATTACTGTTAAAAAATGGAACCAAAAAGGGACTGTTCCTAAATACATTCAGGAATGCCAAGAAAAAGAAGCTTCCGAAGTGTTCAGTGATTAACTAGTTGATTTGACTTTTATACACTATGTCGATAGCTTTTACCTCCATTTTTGTATAAAATATTGTATAATGTAATAACAAAAGTACAATAATAATAAAATTATTAATATGATAATATAATTTNTTTTTTTTTTAATAATTGATGCTTACTCTCCCAAAATTGCCCAAGAAAATAATGAACCTTGTTTGTAACAGAGATAAACTTTTATTTTAGCCCATTGGCCCAAGCTTGTGAACTCATGAAGATCTGGGTAATTCCTAAAATAGGTTATAGCTATAACCTTCCCATTCCCATGTGATGTAGAAAACTTTTGCTCCTAGGTTTGTTGCATGCCATGAACTCCCATCGAGGCTACTATTACCAAAAAAAGAAAAATTACTAAGTAAAAATGGCTTACCTGAATATATGATTCCACTAACCAACAACCCTATTTATCCTAAATATAGATGGGATACATCCTGTAATATTCTCTAATCTTGAAACACATATATTCAGTTAGATAGAGGTTCAAGCTGTCTAGTGTTCTCATAATGTGCATAGCGACCTTCACTCTAGCCCAGGTTCCCTCAATGGCATTAGTATTTGCTCTAGTTATTGAGTATCGAGAAAAAATAGGCTGATTTACAGTGAGATGACGGAAATTTTCTTCACTCAAGCCATTATGAGCCCTCCAACAATCAGAAATAACAGTTGTCCCTGATAATACGGAGGACTTAATAAAGGCTATGAGTGTTTATCTATCTCTTTTATTAACCACCCTTATAAACGTTTGTCATGAGCAAACCCCAAACCAAATAAACTTTCAACAATCATACCAGGACCACCAAGCATAGCAGAATGCCAGTAAAAGAATGTATTTATATTAACTCCAACATTGTCTGCTATGTCGGTGGGGGACATTTTCCTGATGAATCTTCAGGATTTGAACCATACTAACTGTGCTTAGTTTGATTACTGCTAATATATTTATAATTTTTAATACAAAATATCACAATCAAATAGTAAATATAGAATCTTGAAGAGAAAAAAAAAAACTCATCTTATTTTACGATTGTAACTTCTCAAACATTTCGGTTGGGTGGCCCATTCATAATCCCCCCTCAAAAAAAATATAGCGGGCGTTTTTTTTATTATGGATAAGTATTTTTTATATAGATACATATTTTCTCAAATAACACGAATATGTAAATATAATCAAACAAAATTCCTGTTATTACGTAATTATTAATGTTTTGTATTCCTGGTATACTTCAACACTTATATCTAATATTAAAAATTATTTTATTTCGTAATAATTATATTTTATATAATCTGTTAAACTATTACTTAACATATTATTTACTGTAAGAGGTTAGTACATTACTCTAAACTAAATATAATTCCTCCTACTTAGGAAAAACATATTTGAATCACTCTTAACGCTTCAGGTAATCCTCTAACATTTCGCTTTGCATTGACAAATTTCGTAAATATAAACTAAAACTATGACGAAAGACACAAGCACAAATTTTAGTAACTATCATTTATGGTGTCTAATTAATATGTCTGGAGAAAATATAGATGACTATAGATTTGACACACATTACACACACACACGCATGCACATACACGCACATAATATATGCATACATTTTAGTGACTATCATTTAAGGTGTTTAATTATTATGATAGGAGAAAATTTCGAAGAAATTTTCTTTAAAAATCTCTCATGAGAATAACATTCCGACAGAATTAGTTAAAAAAAAAAAGAAGAATTTCGCCCCAACCTCATAGTCAAATCCATACTTGTTTTCCTTAATATGTATTTTTCATAAAATTGTTTTATTATATAAATGTTATAAAATAAAATTTTACACTTTCCAGATTCTATAATTTTTTTTTGTTAACAGATATATGTGATTTTCATATTGGTAACCTTCCTAATCCCTCTTCCTCTAGGCCCATTCCTGCTATTAACAAACTCATCTAGAAACGAAACATCCTCTCTGTGTGTGTGTGTGTATGTATGTATGTGTGTCTGAGTCACATTCAATACACAATATACATTCAAGACTCGCACACACACACACACACACATATATATACAATGATATGAAAACCTGCAGGGTGTCCAATATAAACGAAATCAAATGCTTTTTCCACCCAAAGGAGGAGAAAGTTTTAGATCACCGGCTCTAGTTTCACCATTAAGCATTAATTTTCAGCAGTTGACTTACTTCCGAAAATTGCAGCTACCATGCAATTAAACACATTAATAAGAATATTCTGAACAACACAAATAAAAGGAGTGGGGGGGGGGGGATTCATACTAAGTTATAAACCAATAAATATTTGACATCTTTTTATGAAAAAGGATTGGAATATACTGGGTCATTTTTGTATATTTATTTACCCAAAAAAACTCAAGAAAACCTTCAAAAATTCTTTTCAGGCTATAATTAAAAAGAAACTAACTGAAAAATCAATTTGTGTCAAAAATATTTTTTTCTAAATTAAATTTTTGATACAAAATATTCATTAAGTAACCTTACACAAGTGATATATTATTAATATCTTGTAAAAAGATATACTCAAATGTATGTTGTGTATCGCTTTTATGTATGTGAGTTTTATGATTTTGATAAAATAGTGATTTATATATATATCANTATAAATTACATATCTTAAGTGACACATCCAATTTGGAAAGTATATTTAGATATCTGCAAATAAATATTCTATTCTACAGTGAGTGTGTGTGTGATTCTTAAATATGAATTTGAAATTCTACCACACATTACTTGCTTTTAAAGTATGCATTTTAGTGAATTTGATAACTACATTTCGGAAATAGGTAAGTATATAGATCCCAATTTCTCCTTTGTATTAGAGCACTAAGATTCTGTAATAGATTAACCTTCTGAACTAAGGCTTTATTTGACTTTAATAGAAGCACAATTGAAATAACGCGTTACATTTTGAGGAACTATAATAAACTGTATAGGTTGTCATATGTTTCATATGACATTCATCCCCTGTTGAGAAAAGTTGGTGATTTTCATATTTAGAAGACAGCCTCCGATTCCTAGAGCTCCTCCGGTAGGCTGGATGGCTACATCCTGATTCAGGTTCCGGCTGGTGGTAGTCTTCTTCGTGGTTTGGAACTTGTTTTATAGGCATTTCATCTTTATCGTATACCCACTGTAGGTCCGGTAGATCTTCGATTTCGGCATCTTCCTCTTCCTCGTGGCCAGTTGGTGGTCCTCCAATCGGTGCTAGATGTTGAGTCGATACCCGGGTCTTCTTGTCGTTCGGCAGTCGAATAATAGCGTATTCTGGGTTATTCTCGACTAGCGTTACCTCGTCTACTTTGGGCTCATATTTTGACTGTCGTAGGTCAAGTGAGAAGAACGGGACCGGGTGAGGCTAGCCAGGTAGGAGTTGAACATTCTCTTCCAGTTCGCCGCAGATGCTTGAAAAATCGTTCATGAGGTGTTTCGTTGGTAGTCTTAGTGAAACGATTTATGGTTCGGAAATAATCGATGCGTCTCCAATCTATCAATGCGTCTAATTAAGTCTCTTTCTATTCCTATTATTCAAAACGATTATCTGAGCCCGCCATGGGGAAACACTTGGGCGAATGGTATTTTCCTTCAGTAAATGATTGATTTCCTTTGAGATTAATTCCATGTCTGAAACGGTATGCCGCCTAGATTTTATCGCGACGGGCTTACAGTCTGGTGTGAGATAAGAAAACAAGGATATGTGATCGATATTAGGAGACTACCTACCGAACGCTAATTCCACAGACGAGTGATGGCGCAGAAGATTGTGTCCAATGATTATGCCCGATAGAACATCGAGTTTTAGGTTCTTTTAGTTATGGCCAAATAAATACAGGTCTACTTTACATTGTCCACAAATCTGGGAGCTGAGAGACGTCGAAGCCATTAGGACTTTGCCTTTAGAGGGTAGTACTACTAGTTTTAGAACTTCCAGTACTCCCAGTATCGATTAGAGCGTTAATTTCATGTCTGTTTATGTTAGCAGATACAGTTGCTTTAGATAGTTTAGACTGGTTTGCTGAGTTATTACACGTGATATTGCTAGATATCCCAGTATTCGATTATTTGCACATTTTAGACTTTGGGCGATTTATTTACTTTAGAGTACAGACATACCTTCAAAAATGGCCCTTCTTACCGCATCCTCTGAAAATTACTTCTCTGGCCGGACATTTTGCACGAGGGTGTCTTCTGTTTCCACAAAAGCACCTGCTGTTGATCGCCTCGGAAGAATTCGTCAGCAAAGATTTTGTCACCAAATCTTGCTTCAATTATCGTACGACCTTGTCGTTGGTCGCATTTACGCACGAATATGAGAAGTACGACTCTGATTATTTTTGTGCTAATTCGAGTGACCTCGCCTGTTCGTAAGCGTCAGATAAGGTTAACGTATAATTTTCTAGAAGTCGTTGCCTGATATGAGATGAAGTTAGACCTCTGATAAACGAATCTCCCATGTAGTCTTCTTCTCAACCGATACCGCTGAACTGACAGTCTTTGCTCGGAAGTCTTAATTCCTCCAAGTATTAATGGATTGTTTCTTCAGCTTGTTGATCTCTTGTCGCTAATCGATGTCTTGCAAATATAAAGTTTATAAAGTTTCAATCGCCACCGTATATTTTCCGCACTTACTTACATATTGATAAATTGAGTATGAAAGGAAGTTAACAAGCAGCTTCAGCTTTTCCTCTTTAGTAGCTTTGCAAGCCACCACGAAATTTTCGATTGTCTGAATCCAGTGGGTTCACTTTAATGCTGCATCTTTCTCATTTGATTACAAACTGAGACTTCCTCTCGTTTAAAGTCAAATAAATTGTAATAGATTGATTAACCTACTAAATTAAGGCTTTATTTGACTTTAATACAAGCACGATTGAAATAACGCTTTACTTTGGAGGAACGATAACAAACTAACAGCATAGTTATATGTTCAAATGGAGAGTTTTCTACCTGGACCGAACCCCAACTATAATCATCTAATACTAACTATAAAGGTTAAGTCATATGTTTTTAAGAAGAACAATAATAAACTAACTGTATAGGTTAAGTCATATGTTTTTAAGAAGATTAATAATAGACTAACTGTATAGGTTAAGTCATATGTTTTATATGACAGATTCGTAGAATGTTTTTTGCTGAAGTTTCAAATATAATTGAACAGATATTCGTTCAAGTGGAGAGCACAGGAGCAATTATACCTGGATTTATATTAAACAATGTACTCATGAACTATTCTAAAAAATATATTTGACATTAACTCCCAAAAGAATGATTACACAATGACATGGCTTCACTGTTCCACAGGCCATTGAACACTTATTATTCTACTGAATTATATTTATAGTGTTTCCTATTATTAGCAGATTTTCTTTTAAGATAACACAAGTTTTGGATTTTCTCCAATTCTATTTACGGGAAACCAAAACATATAGCCTGTTCAAAATATTATATATATATATATA
>KZ806980.1:203704-216701 GCA_000696205.2 Oncopeltus fasciatus
TAAGCGATTGTGGCAAATACTTTATCTATCTATCTATATATATATATATATCTTTTTTTTAAATGTTTTTTCTGCATGACTTCTTATTTGTTAATTTTCTGTTATATTCATTATTTTATGGCATTTTTATTAAGTATAGTTCATTCAGGAAGTATTAATAGATTAAAAGAAAAATCTACCATTAGTATTCTACACTATATATACCTAACTTTTTATATTACCGCAGGTAAGGTAGTTATAAAAAAAAAATTTTAAAAATCGAAGTCGGTTTTCATTAGGCATTTACATTTTTAGGTCTGACCTTGTTTTTCCAATTTTTGAATTAATTTAAGGATATCCATAGATTTGCAAATCCTATAATTTGACTGATGACAAAAAAAAAAAAATTCTAAACGTTATTAAATCTTGGTGAAAATATCGAAAATGAGTTTATGGATAAATTGAAAGCAGTGAGAAAACATCTTTCTAATTTAAAATAAGCTACAAATATTGTATATCACTAAATAAATTTGAATGGTGATAAGAGAAGGAAGTGTACTTGAGAGGCTAGTACGATATTTCCTTTGTGAGATTTCTTAATACTTTGGAGTATATTTCCTTATCGATTTCCTTTGATGAAATTGAGCAGGACAAGGAGATCTTAGAAGGAAGGCATAAACGGATCTTTTTCCTCTACTCCTTTATAGCACAAATTAAACTACAAGAAATGCAAATGGAATCGAACCCGGGTCTCCTACTTTCCGGGGGGAAAAACATCAATAGCACTGCTATGAAAATATGTGACTATAGTCGTTTATTTATTTAACAAAATGCTCCCACTTACTGTGTCTTCAGAGATGGTAGGTGTTCACTGACTTAACTGTTCAGAGCTCGAGACAGTTAATTGTCTCAAAGTAATTAACTTCAGTTTATCCACATTATAGCTACAATAAATGATGGTTTATTTATTTTTTTACTGCACACTAAGTAGGATAAAAGAAAATCACGAAAACATTTTCAATAACCTCTTGTCAGAACATTTTCATAGTCTACTTTCCATCGCAATTCGCTAAAATGAGGATTTTTGGCTTACCTACTCATCAGTAAATGTTTATTTTACATTTGAGGTTTTTTTAATAATTTTTCGTTGGGATACATTCTAAAATAAAAGGATATTTCAGATTTCTAAAAGCTTTAAAGGAAAAATAAACTTGTAAAATATTATGAGGAGAGTTTAGTCCAAGGATTCGGTCTTCTAAAAGCTAAAGAATTAAACAAAAAACATATTTTAATTTTCGCTAACGTTTCTAATTTCAGGCCTTCATCACTGATCGAATAACTGACTTATCTCCCCTCATAAAGCTCGTCGGTCAACTTGTTACCTCTAACTTTGAAAATACTATTTATAAAACTTATTAATTTATCTAGACGATATGGTGAAGTTAAATGAGAGATACTCTTTTGTAGGTTGGTTTTCTCTTTGGAACTAGTTCAGGTGTGTTTTTCTTATGAAATATGTCAGTGCCAGTTCATGTGTGGCTTTAAATGAAGGGGAATATGTGTATCTGTTCCTGTAGACCTCCCCCCCCCCCTATATAGTCAGAGACCCCCCCCCCCTTTCAAAATGGCAGAATTCTCTCTCTCTCTCTCTGCACAAAGTATTACGTAATACTCCCTATTCAGAGTCTCGTTGAACTTTAGGGAATTATCTTTTCTATTCTTCCCCGTAGAGGAGAGATAGCCAATCGGAGGAATGTTATCTTCCACTGCCTTCGTACGTTTTTCTGAAAGAGGGGCGGGGGTTAGAATCTGTCATGACACATACATCTCATTATCTACGTTAAGATATTGTATGTGTATCGCGGGAGTAGATTTCCCACTCTAAAATAATACTACTAAATTTTATTTTATTTAAATGACTTTTGAAATATTTCTTCAATTTCGTGTTGAAATACCTCATCAGATTTGAAAAATATTTATTTCAGTACTAGAAAAATTGTTATGGTCCATAANTTTGTTGACTTGTCAAATTTTGTGAACAGGAGAATATCGATTTTATTTATAATTTATTTTTTTATGTAATGTATGATTTCATGTATTATTTTTACTTTCGTAAGTATGTTCAATTTTAATACTAAATAGTCCTGTTCAAACGTTCTTGGTTCAATATTAATTACCTTTTTTAATATAATGTTTTGTTCTAAATGTATGAAAAAAGACTTCTAACACCTTATGCGTTCCTCTTATTTTTTCCATATTAACGTTTTATTCTCGTGCTTCTAATTTTTTCTTTCTTTATAGTTCCCTTTCCCCCCCCCCCCCGTATTTGTTTGATTTCAACCAAAAATTTCTTTCTTTTTTTTCAATGAAAAAAATGGCTCGGAGATCAACGTTTAAAAACCGATATTTTTTTTATTTTTAAGCTAGGGAAATTGAGCCTTTACCGAAAAATGTAAACGTACTCGTTTGAAAATATTTTTAATATTCTAAAAGGTTATTTCCACCACCAATGTATATAGAACTATCATACCTTCTATTATCCGTCTTCATTGGTTTCTGCAAACCATCTTCTGTTGGGGAGCGCTTTCGGACATTGTCCATCCTCGTGGCCGAATACATGTGTTCACTGCATTGTCTGTATTCAACCTTTAGTTTCTTCAGTATTGGATCAGTTATAGGATTCTTTGTATTCTTTTTCAAAAGTTGTTTCATGGTACCGAGGGGAAAATTTTAATTTCCTTCGGGAAATCAACTGATAAAAAGGATTTAAAAACAAGTTGTACTTATATTTTTGAATAAAATTTGCTGGATTCCTTAGGGTTATTGCGTAATGTATTAAAAGTAGTGAGTCTAATTTATGAAGATGTAGTAGAATTGAAGTAGGGTACCACGTGTTATTCTTTTCAAATTGTTGGCAGATAGAATATTTTCATCTTTTCAAATTAGTCCTGTTTGTGTGTGTGTGTGTGCGTGTGCGCTTGTTGTTTGATATTCCTCTTGAGAGTATTATATTCCATCCGTGTGTAGGGCGACATGATAAATATCCAGCTAATTATAATAAGCCATGGACGAGAGGGACCAGTCTCGCATCAGGTGAAGGCAGACAAACAGACACACACGCGCCTACATAGCGCTGTTTTGATTGGTGGGGCTGTGGTTCCCTCTCTCATTAATCTGTGTAGGGATTGGCGGATAGCCAGGACTCCGCTGTGTTCTGCTGACGTCATACATGTCGGTCACCTTGGCGAGCACGGGCTGCTGCCGTCCTCTCAGCAGAGAGATTGTTGTTACTTTGGCGACGGCAAGTCTCTAAGCAGATTGCCATCAATGCTCACCGATCCTACATCACAGGAGGAGCTGTAAACATGTCTTCCTCTCTCACGGGAACAGTAGTATTTGTAGATACCTCCAAGATGGATTCCGTACCTTGGCTTCTTTCTACACAGCAATGTGGGAGTAGGGATTGAAGATAGACCAAACTTAACATCTTAAAAATTTCTAGAATAATATTTATATTAAAAAAAATTGGANTTTCAAATGCGGAGGTTTTTTGACCGCATATATTAATATTAGATGTTGTTTTGTTTGGGGTTTGGTCAAGGTAGATCCAAAAAATACAAATTTAAAAAATGTGTATTTTTTAATTACCTGCTAACATTTCGGCTTACATTGTAAGCCATCTTCAGGCTGTTAAAATACAATGTCATAAGAATAAAAAATTAAATGATTTGCATTAATATTACATAGAATTGCCATAACTAAATGTAATGTAATATTAAAAATATATAGAACTGTGTAGGAAAAAAAAAAAAAAAAAAAGGAAAAAAGGCAATTCTTTGTAGTAAAAGATGGCTTATTATATAAGCCGAAACGTATGCAGATAATTAAAAATATACACATTTTTTTTTATTGTATTTTTAGGGTCTACCTTGATCGAACACCAACAAAAACATCTAATAATAATATCTACGGTCTAAACTAGATATTAGTGTTCTATAACTAGAAAAGTTATTAGGGTTATAAATTTTGGTCTTTCTTTAATATCCTCTTTTTCCAATTCTAACCCAAATCAAATTCATCAGCGATTTTCAATCGAAACCTGATATTTGGTTTCTAAATTAGAAAAAAATGGTGTCCTGTTCAGAATAATTTCTTTAGTAAGAGTTGTTCTACAGATATCAGAAGGATTCCATCCCTCCCGTTAACGAAATTAACCAATAGTTAAAAAATATGAATACTGCATTTAGTTTCTTAATTTGAGAAATAACTATCGCTTGTAAATGTATGCAAATTTTAGTTAAGTTTGAATTTTAAACAATTTATTTGAGTTTTATTTTCTTAGTAAGTATTAATTACTTTTTATTTTCATTTTTTCTTTAATTTAATTTTATTCCAGTCAATCGATTTCATATTTGCAAAAGAGATGAAATTGTGAGGAATTTTACAAAAAAAATTCTTAATTGAACATAGTTATCCAATTTATGGTAGTTATTTTATGGCGTAGAGGAATGTCAAACATTGATTATTGGCAGTACCAAATAGGGGTAATTGTAGAAGGCAGGCGTTATGTCTTGTTTTGTTTTTTCTTATAATTATATCTGCCCGATAACAGTTCTTATTCTCTTTGTCCACATATATCTCGTATCGGCTACTATTTTTAAACCCCTTTAGTGAGATAATTGAATGTTTACAGATATTTCTCCTAAGATAATTACCATATTTAAGAGTAATAAGCTATCTGGAAGGTTCTGTTCCTAGTCTTGCTAAATGGAGCTACTGAAATATTCAGAAGTATTTATTTTGTAGAGGGGATGATTCAAAATTTTAAGTTGATCAGAACAGTGTCTTCATCTACTGTCTTAAAACAATATTATGTTTGTAATATTAGTTAAGAAGCAATATTTGTGCTAACTCATAATTTTTCTAAAATGTCGTGTGTGTGTGTGTATTAAATAAGAACAGGTGGATAAAGAGTTAAGTGAATACACAAAACGAAAAAATTTGAATAAGTAAAATTTTCGGGGGTAGATTTCTCGACTTTTGTCAGTTAGGAGTGAAGAGATGCCACCTTTTCTTATTTATTTTATATATATATATATAGCTCAACGTTTTTCATTAGGCCTGAAAACAGTGTTACTTATAAATAATTATTGGTACTATATCATATGTATATTACATGTTTTATATTTATAAATATCACATTATTTATTTTCAAAAAGATATTTCTAATTTATTTAAAGATAAATTTGTTGACTTGTCAAATTTTGTGAACAGGAGAATATCGATAATACACTCTCCCCATCACCCTATTTGCCCTGATGAGGGCCTGAAATTCAGACCGAAACGTTAACTAAAATAAAACCTTTTTTGGTTACAGATTAGTTTTTAATTCATCAACTACCAAGACCAAATTCCTGATAATCCTCTCTTCATTTCTATTTTTTGTTTAAAATCAATTTTACTGTATCTGGCTTACTTTTTGACTGATTTATAATTTCATTCTTATATTTATAGATCTAATTATATTTTCTATTTAGTATTTATTTCAGTCCTTATGATGACTTACATAGTTGTCATACCTTCCATTGTCCGTCTTCATTGGTTTCTGCAAATCATCTGTTGGCGAGCGCTTTCGGACATATCCCATCCTTTTGGCCAAATACAAGTGTTCACTGTCACTGTCTGTATTCCGGAGTTGAATACAGACAGTGACAGCGAACGCATGTATTCGGCCAGAAGATGTACAATGTCCGAAACCGCTCTCCAACAGAAGATGGTTTGCAGAAACCAATGAAGACGGACAATGGAAGGTATGACAGTTCTATATTCATTGGTGGTGGAAACAACCTTTTAGATTATGTAACTTACATAGTTATCTGATATATTTTCATCCGTTAATTGGCAAGTTAATTTTTTGGGGTTGTATATTTTACCGAAATCCTGAGTATTTTGTACTGTGGTATTATGTTTTAAATAAAACTGAGAAAAATGTATGCTCGATATTTAACAAATGTATGTTTATGTTCTGGGTAGGGAAGCTGAAGAGAGAATGTTGACCTGGATTATTAAAGCTCAGTACCTGTCATTTTAAGCTAATGATGATTAATGATTTATTTACAAGATGGAGTTCTCTTTGGTCTTGCATTAAAAAGCTTAATAGTTCAAAGGAAACAAAAATAAAATAAAATAAAATAAAATCTGGTGTCTATTAGAAAATTTATTGCTGTAAACAAAAAGGATCTTTTATTATCTAATTATCGGACTCGAAACTCTTCTTTTTTTTATTGATTAAATATGCAAAGGCTTTTTTTCTCCACGTATTTTCTAGGGTTTTGCCGTCCTTGTACTCCTGGAGGTGAAAGTAAAAATCATGTCCCCGTTTGTAGAAGAGATGATTCGTTGGAGTCGTTCATTGATATTTATTGGCAGAGGTGAACGGGTGCGTTGTGACCTTGGTTCTCTCTCTGTCGTAACCCGTTCTCTCTTCTATTTCTGCCCAATGTTTATCATACCTTGCGTTCCGCGACATTTTCTCATTGTCATGTCTTCCCGTACTGCGGAACTGTAGTTGTGACTTGCTTCATCCCCCTACTCTGGAGCTAATTTATCACCTACTGTAGGAGGGGTTCGCTTGCCTTTCAAAATCCCACACAGATGTTATTCATGGACCGCCCCATCTTCTGCTGATGGTTCTAGTAACTCGGCATCTTAATCCTAAGATTTCTATAGTGTACGTCAAATTACGGTATGAGTTCCTGCTGTGTACACGATGTAAGGGATACTTTAGTAAGGACTCGACACTAGTGCGGGGAATTTTATAACTTATCAGACTGGTCCCGGTAGCATAATTGGTAAATGCACCGGCCCGGAAAGCAGGAGATCCAGGTCCGAGTCCTTGCTGGGACAGTTAGATTTTTTATTCTGTGCCCTTGCACTAAAAATTGTTAAAATTTACGTGGGATTATATACCACAAAAAAAATTTTATGAAAAAAATTGTTTTAGTTAGGACCTTAACCCTTAAAAAATCTTGGTCTGCACAAAGAAGGTATTTTTATCTATAATATTCCTGGCTGGGACAGATAGTTTTTGATATTCTATTCCCTCTCAATAATTGTTTGGTATTTTTATCTGTTTTTCAATTAGCTGTGTCCAATACTAACGGTATTGACGTATCTTCACACTTTACGTAGACCAATTTAGGTTTGTGTAACGCATATATATATACTTACACAAATCTAAATTGGTCTACGTAAAGTTTAAAGATACGTCAAATACCGTCAATATTGGACACAGCCAATACAAATATAGATCAAACCCAAGTATATATATATGTATATATATATTCCTATTANTTTATTCAGCCATATAATTTTGTCTGCTGTTGTAAATTATAAATTTCCTGTTTGCTATAATGTTTCTAGAAGCATTTACTCAGAGGCTTGTGAAGAAGAGAACGGATATTAATAAAGGAATGGAATGTCACTTGCGTCCTTTTTAAATTTATGTACTTGAGTACCCGTATGACTTAAAGGTCTTTTTTAGTGCTTCTTAAAAATGTTTTATTCACTGCACGTTTACAGGGGCTTGTTATTTATGAAGCTTTTCACTTGATAAACATACTTTTCTTTATTACACGCAGTCTTTCGTTTTAGGGAGTCTAGAATTCTAACTAGTTATTCTAGTCTGGAAATTCTTCTTGTTACTCTCTTTGTCTCAATTCTATGTATATATTTCATTTACCAATCATTATTATTAAAAATTTTAATGTTATTATATTGTGTTTTTTCGTACTGCATAAAGACATTCGTTCTTTTTAGGAATGATTTTGATTTATTTGAGGAATGAATGACTGAGATTCGAACTGAGAAATATGTCGAATTGTCGAGGGAAAAAATTATAGATCGATAAATCTATTCGTCTTTCGGGTATAGCTATTCTAAAATTTGTATTCTTACTTTCGAAATTTATCTGTAACTTATCATCAGTTCGCCTGTACACCAAATTTAATTACAATTTGATTAGCTATTTCTAGAAAATTATATATATATATCACATATATCTCGTATCGGCTNTATATATAATTCTTCTTTTTTCTTTTTTTTTAGTTGAGTACAAACGACATTTGCTCCATCAATTGCCGCTTGCCCACAGATCTCATTACACCCATTATAAGCAAACACTCATACAGACTTCCCCAAAGAAAATGTAGTCTTATGTACATTTTTCTTGTGGAAAAATTAAAACATAAGGACCATTTTACAATACTCCAGCTGTTTTCCATCAGCTGCTGATTGAAATTCTTGAGAAATGTATTTAATTCCTACCCCTACTTTGATAATATAATCCACCCTACATGAAGACGATTGTACCTAATTAGTTACCTCAATATTTGCAACCTAATGTACAATACAGTGAATAAATTATTTGCTTATTGGCTATTTTAAGGTTGTTATCATAAAGAGCCATGTGCCTAATGAATACCTAATGTTTGTATATTAATATAAATACACTTAGTCAATATATAGGTTATATACGAGCCTCCTACTGAAGCTCATGGCAAATGGGATGGGATTCATTCGGGTCTTGCAATCCTGGCGCTGCGGGTTCGAAACCCGCCGTCAAAAATAATTTTTTATTAGAAAAAGCTCTTGAGCCTTGGTCGTTTAGAATAAGATGGCAACCTGTAGATTGCCCCTCCCTCTATGACCGCAATTGGTTGAAATGAAAGCTTACTCTTAAACTTGAAATTTACTTCGCGAACAATATTATCCGGAAACTGGGAAGCGTATCTGTAGGAATGGGATATGCCCCAGTCCATAGATTCACCGAGAGATTGCTCAGATGGTGTTGTGCTGCTATTTGAGACACTATGATGGATGGTTCGAGTGCGGGGATACAACCTCACATAAGCCAGCACAAGTCAATATTTACCTCTAGGTCAGCTGTTCTGTGTGGGGGGGGGGGTGCTTTGTTTTCCTCTGCGTATTTATTAAATGTCCGCTCGACTTCTACCATGATTGATAACACTATCAGCAGCGCTTTCTTAAACATTGCTTCAACTGCACATTTCTATTTTCTTTTGCTTTCTTAATTGCAATTTTCTCTTTTTTCTTATTTGTATTGTAAATATTGTTACATATGTCTTATCTTATTTCCCTAAACTCCATTTTTTTTAATGTTATCTTTATTTTGAGATCAAATTTTGGTTTTCTTGCTTTTTGTATATTTTTTTTTAAGTATCTAGACTCCTTATTTCTTTTTAGACAGGTTTTAACATCAGTTAAAGCTCATAATATCTCTTGGTCAGTAAGGATTAATATATTTTAATGTTTAATCTTCTTACTGAAATAATATACCATTTTTGTATTATTATTAGTATTTTATTTATTTATGTGATACTAAGTTCCCCGTGTTGTTATTACATATGGTAACTGGCCCAAATAATCTTTTATATATGAATTTATGTAAACACAAAATTTGTTTTTTAAATTCCTTTCTAACTGACCAATTATAGAAATAATTTCTATTCTCCTGCTATCAGTAGAACTTTTGTCACTGATAAAAGAACATTTCAAATGTATAATGTGAGCTGTTCGATAAGATGTCGCATTTCATAGATAATTCTTATCTTAGACCAGTTATAGACGTTTATCAATGTATTTTTGACACATGAGTTTATCAAGATCCTCCCATTTTGTTTCACATTGTGTAGGTGTTCTCCTAGAAAAATCTAGGTAAAACGTTTTTTGCCTCCTTCAATCTATGAATTAGGAATTTGCGACTTTCAACTATATAATCTTGTATTATTTATCTTGTTTTCTCTTACGCTGTAAATGTTAAAAAGTCTATAATTTCAAAATGGAGAGTTTTTGACCGTAGAGATTATTAGTAAAGAATTTTTGTTGGGGTTCAGTTAAGGCTGATAATCTGCCGACGTTTAGGCGAACCTTACATTGTAAGCCATCTTCTGGGCTATCATGAAGGTGAGAGTGGAAGTGTTGTCACCTTGGTCAAATATTCGTAACTGTGGGATGAACATCTGATCCAATCGGCAACCTTAGTCATGACCATTTGATCCAGTTGGCAACAGTCCCCTTTCATCTTCATGATATCCCTGAAGATGGCTTACAATGCAAGCTAAAACGTCGATAAATAATTTAAAAAATTCACATTTTTAAAAATACCAAAAAAAATTTTATTTTTTGGTTTACCTTGACCCGAACCCCAACAAAAAATATCTGCTAATGTTTTTTATTATCTACTGATGTTTCGGCTTACATTGTAAGACATATTCAGGGCTATCATGAAGGCGAGAGGGGACGTATTGCCCCTGGATCAAATATTCGTGACTGTGGGGTAAACATCTGATCCAGTTGGCAACCTCTGCCATGAACATTTGATCCAGGTGGCAACACGTCCACGTCCTCTCTTGCCCCACCCCTCACTTGCCCATCGTAAGTTTCCCTAATTTCCAAACCCTACCTCTCAGTCATGAACATTTGATCCAGGTGGCAACACGTCCCCTCTCTCCTCATATCCCTACCCTTCACTTGTCCATCGTAAGTTTCCCTTATTTCCAAAACCTACCTCTCAGTCATAAAAATGTGATCTAAGGGGCAGGACGTCCCCTCTCACCTTCATGATAGCCCTGAAGATGGCTTACACTGCAAGCCGAAATGTAGTTAAAAATTTTTAAAATTCAATTTTTTTTTTTAAATCATTCTTGACCGAACCCCAATAAAAAGTTTCTAAGAAAAATTAGGGCGAATTCTCATCCTACATAGGGCTTTCAGTGTAGCTTAGGTCCAGTTCTCTCAGCTCTCGTCTTCTTCGGGAAGCATGGAACCTCATCATTCGATGGTATGGAGGAAGCTGTTTGTAATTCTCTTCCCCTGTGTTTCGTATTTTCAGAGCGAATATAGACGTCACATTACATGTTAAGTCACTAATGGCGATAGGTTAACGTCCTGTTCGTCTAACACGACCTACCCACCATCACACTATGATTCCCTGCCGCCATGGAAAGTTACTCTTCTCGGCTCGAGATCGCGTGCTCTCCACACATACCTGGTGTATCTCTTCCCCTCCCCACAGCTCTGCTCTTATCTATCTAACTCTCGTTATCACTTTCGTTGGGAAGGGTCAGTGAACTCTTTGCAGAGCCCATTCTGCAATCCCTTGATGGTCTGACTCATAGGTTCTCCTCATTTCTGCTCGAAGAAGTTCATTGCTTCCTCTTCCCATTAATTTTCTTTCAGTCGATACTCATATTCTTTACTCAATTTCACTTCCACTTCTGTAACATTTTACATTTTGTTCTGTAATTCTTGTTTACCCACTTCTTTCCCTCCACCAATGACAATTAACTCACTTACCACCCACTCATGCACTCAAGGAAAATGCATTTGGCCGCGACCTACTCCCCCCCCCCCCACACAGCTATCTCTTTCATTGTAACTCTTCACCTTAAATTTAGTTTTTCCTCTAGACTTGCCCAGGATTTTAATGTCTGCCGTATTATTTCGCCTTGCTTCATTTCCTTCGAGTATTCCATTGACTAGGATACATGCGAAAGTGAATAATGGCTTTTAATTCACACTCTTACTTATTTTTTAAGAATATAAATTACAATTCTCGGTGATCCTATAAGAAAAAATACCACTTGAAAGCACAGCGATTCATAATTTATTCCTGAAATTGCTAACTAATAAAAATTTTTTGTTAGTTGCTGATAAATAATTTACGTAGTTATATGCATTTTTCTTATATATTATACGGAAATAGAATAATTGTCAGGAAATAAATTTTTTATTGTTTCTCATAAAAGTTTTATGAAATATTATGTGCCCTTTTGATCAGGTAAGAAAAACAAATTTTTTACCTTTGTAATGTATACTAATTGTTCACGTAGGCTTCGACGGTCGTCAGAAGTATTTACCGTTTCTTCTTCCGGGTTGGACCGTGTCAAATTGGTGTTATTTGCCGAGCTATCGCACATCATGTGATGGCTTCTTCAGGGCTGAAAAGAATTATCTATTCAGCCCTGAAGAAGCCATCACATGATGTGCGATAGCTCGGCAAATAGCACCAATTTGATACGGTCCAACCCGGAAGAAGAAACGGTAAATGTATACTAATTGTTAAAGAAAACTTATTGTAATTATTATATTTAAAAATAAAATTCCTATTGGTGTTCTGACTCAGTTCAGCCCATGAACGACCTTTATCTTACCGATTGGCGAATGTAATATCTTTCAATTTCTGGCTTTTGGGAACAATTTTTCTTATGTTTTTTTTTTTTTATTTGGGCTGGATTTACTCTAATCAAAAATTTTGGATGTTGATTCAGTTACTTTTGAATTTTTTTATGGAAAATAAATAAATCTTTCAGCTCTACAGCTTTTGCGTTAGCTTCATGGGAAAAGTAGGTTTTGAATATATTGCTTTTCTTTTGTATTAAATTAATAGCTGAATGTTTAATAATAGCAAGTGCTTTTTCGTAATATTCCTCAGATTTCTCAAAAGTTGTCGTTGTAACTCCATAATTATTTATAGTTGAATAAGTTCACCGCATTTTGTGTAGTTACCCATCCTTTTGCCAGATGGAGGTATTCTTCCAGCACCCACACTCGTATGTAATGTGAGCTAGGTAATAGTAGTGTTCTCCCACGCCTTTTGACACAACCCTCCTTCCCGAAATGCCCCACCCTCCCGACATGCCCCACCCTCCTGACATGTCCCACATTTCTGTCATTGGACAGCTGTGAGGGTGGAACACAGGGCGCCCTCAGCAGCTGCAACCTCGCCTGATGTCGGCCAATCGATTGCTAGATCCTTCCAGTCTGTCTGCCTCCCCTCGCTGGTCCCGATGCTCGACTGTGCCCTTCCATTGCCAGAAATTGTATTTCCCTGGGGAGTGTTAGTCTTCTTTCACACAGACTAAGGTTTGGTCTTTGGAATAGTATACACGTCATAGGATGCCCATGTACAGCCAAGCCGTCAAATATATATATATAT
>KZ806980.1:224388-239270 GCA_000696205.2 Oncopeltus fasciatus
CCCATTATCCCACCAGTGTCCATATATATATATACACATTTATTTATTTTTAATTTTTTATATAGGTTTACAATATTCAAGCAAAGATGGGCATAGATAAAACTAATTTGATTAATAACACATGGCGATAAGGATAAAATTTAGGGTCGCTAAGGCTTGATCGGACCTAGTTACATTATTTAATGTCATTAAAAAAACAAAAAAAAAAAAAACAACTAAAGTAGATCCAAATCATGATGATAATTGTGGTCGACCTGGGTTCGATTCCCGGCTGAGTTAGTGAGATTTTTTTCTGGCCCCCTTTTAAGATTCAAATTAAAACTGCTTATAGAGGATATAGAGAAATCCCCCTTGAATCCTGGAAAGCAGGTCATCCCTACTGGGACTTCAGAACGAGACCAAGCCAGCTCATCAACCTAACTCTAAAACTACCCCTAAGTCATTAGCCTTTCTCTACTTCACCCTTATCTCCAGTCACTTTATTAATAGATATTGGTGCCTTTTAGCGCTGGTTAACCAAAAACTTTATAGATTTTAAAATTTTAAATTATATTTTAGGAAATGATTAATGAATTTAAATTTGAATTAAATTTTAGAAAATGGAAGTATTATTTTTATCTGACCCTTTTTATTTATTAGATGATGAGCTGTTTGAAAAATACTATGTTCTTTTATGTTCAGTTACTTTAATGAATCCTTAAAGACATGTTGTATAACACATGACAAATAAATACATGTTATTAGTTTTCGTATCACCAAAACTTTGTATCAATTAATACACTTAATTTGATATTGTAAAGGAAAAATGTACCTCTTATCATCAATAATTTATACCAAAATGCTGGTGCTTCACAATCTATTATCCATACTCTTTCCGGGTAGCTATTTGTCGAATTAATTGCCAAGGGTTGGGCTTTGTTCAGGAGATAGCGTGTCCAAATCGCCCGGCTTCATTTAGAGGCAACTTCAATTAGTTTCTGTTTGCAATTTTCGATGGCCTGTAATAAGCGGAATATTGCTTACTTCACATACTTCTTCTCGGATTCTAACAGTTACTGTTACCGTTTATTACTGACCCTGATGATTGCCTGTAAATTGAACCGAAACGTTGCTTTTTAAAAACCTGTTAAAGGTAAGTGTGTGTATTAATTTCATGTTTGGAGTTAACGATAGGAGTAACCAAACTGAATTTTTACTTTAGTTTAACGCTGTTGCTAAAAACAAATTTAAATCAAATTACCAAGTATATATATATGTTTTTTGTGTTGAGAAAACGCGGTAAATGGCATACCATACGTTGAGCGTTTCCAACATCCTCGCCACAATCCGAGGCCTTGTACCGACCCCATATCCGTGATTTGCCGACATTACCGGGGCGTCCCTTCCCCCCTGACATGCCACCGTAAACTTCATCTCCGACCGAGGGGTATCATGTCCCTCCCCTCCTTTCAATTCTGTCAGCCATTTTGTTTCGTGACTGGTTGTCTTCTAACTCATTCCTCATGAGATGTTTCACCACTTCTTCTACTTCAATGAAGCTGTAAGTGTCGACTTCCCAGTGGGTAAGCAGATACCGCCTGTCGTATCCCCTGTGGTCGTATCACCTGGAACATGATATGTCAGTGGACCTCCGGCTGTAGGTCTTAATGAGCGGGAATGAAGGCGAGAGTCTGGACAGACAAGGTCTCGCCGTTAGAGAAATGGCACGGTCCGATGTCATCCGTTGGTTATTTATCGTGAAGGTTATCTCCTCCTGGGTTCGATTACCTTTCCTGTGTTGTTGTCAAGGATCGCCGCTACACAACATTCATTCGGCTCACGTCCTATACCCCTAGTTCGACGGAATGCCCTTCTTTTTTTCAGGAAAAAAAATTTGAACTAAATAAATAAAAAAAAAAAAAATTTTTACTAAGCAGGTGCTGTATTCGGTGAAGATTGAAATGAATATCCTAAACTTGCTATATAGCTTCTATGAGCTTGGGTTTTTTTAGTAGACTTAAATTATTCTTTTTTGCTATATTTTAGTGTATATTACATTTAGAACAATTTTTCTTGCGTAAAAGAGTTTTAATTTGTATAGAGAGAGTCTGTCGGAAAATATTACGACTTCCCCCTCCCCCCTCCCGCCAAGATGACTGATGATTTTTTAAATTAAGGCTGATTTCATCCAAGTGAGAAGAAATAGGATTGGAGAAGGGATTACTATCAGTCAAAGTACCATAGCTCATTACGCGCGGCCAGCTTATCTCGGGGAGTTATGTAAACATAGTTGGGATTGATTGGCTGCGCTCTATGTTTGCCCTTCGCAAATCCAATATGTCCCTTCTCTCGAAGGGCAGGCAGGCATTCCTTCTTTCGTAGTCTTTACTTAGCCACTAACTCTCAATATATCTCCCTTTCTCCGCATTTCAAAGTACAGTTGTCGGAATTAAACAATAACTCCAGCACATAATGGCGTCATTCCATTATTGAAAAGTCGCGAATTATAAACCCGTCGGTGGTAGAGTTGCTACTTTACTTTAATTAATGCATATTTGTATATTTTCTACTTGAGAAACTGTAAACATGTTTTGATTCAAGTTCGAGAAGAACATAACTTATTTACGTCACACTCCATGTCTGAGAAATCACGTTTTGCGCAATGTTGTGTTCGCGCGCTTCATGCACTTGTTTGTCAAAGTAGATATTCCCCCGTTTTCCAAAGAAATATGTTAAAATTAAGATTATATGTATATATATAATTACAATTAAATCACCCTAATTGTGACCAAAAAAAATTGTCTATTACATACCATTTTAAATTTTAAAACAGTCATCAAATATTCATTATATTTAATGTCAAAGATCTACGAAGACTGGACAGCGTCTAATTGAAACTTATTGGTAGTTAACCGTTAAATATACTTAATGTTGTTTTTCTTATTTATGCTTATTTATTATTTACCTCTTATAAAAGCACTAAATCTCATGGAGGGGGTAGATTTAAATCTATCGACTGGTAGCCACCATATTCAAGTCAGCCATGGAACTAGGCAGGTACCCCCCCACCCCTTTTTAATACATAAATAACCCTCATCGTGGGACTTGAACCCGCAGCACCAAGGGTGAAAGTCTCCATTTGTAATCCTGGGCTAGGACGACACCTCCTGTAATAAGCAATTAATGAGAGGGGATAGAATAAAATAATCTATAATAATTTTTAGTGCAAGGGAACAGAATAAAAAATCTAGCTGTCCCAGCCAGTACAAGAACGATTTAAACAGCTTGAAATTGTCAGCTTCTCTGAGCATAAAAACATATATTCGTCTGCCTCGGAGGTTAGACTCTCGACACTAGTGCGGGGAATGTAATAACTTACCAGACTTGTCCCGGTAGCATAAATGGTAAATGCACCGGCCCGGAAAGCAGAAGATCCAGGTTCGTGTCCTGGCTGGGACAGCTAGATTTTTTATTCTGTTCCCTTGCACTAAAAATTATTATAGATTATTTTATTCTATCCCCTCTCATTAATTGCTTATTACAGGAGGTGTCGTCCTAGCCCAGGATTACAAATGGAGACTTTCACCCTTGGTGCTGCGGGTTCAAATTTTCTAAAAATTATTAAAATTTACGTGGGATTAAATACCACAAAAAAATTATNGAGGGAATATATTAAAATAATCTATCTGTCCCAGCCAGGACTCGAACCTGGATCTCCTGCTTGTCCCGATGGTGTAATGGAATCATATCGGCCCGAAAAACAGGAGATCCAGTTTCGAGTCCTGGCTGGGACAGATAGATTATTTTATTATATTCCCTCTCATTAATTGTTTAAAATTTTCGTGAGATAATAAACCACAACTAAATTAGTATTTAACTGTAATAAGTGTTAATTTCGGCTTCTCTCTGACGAAGTGCGACTCATTTTCATGAAACTTTTATGTTCTAATTTGTTTAATTTTTATTTTTGTACTTTTATGTATCCTAATGAAAGCGCTCACGTTTTATTTGTTTCAATCGTGCTTGTGAGTGTTACGTTTTTTTTAGTTATGCATTTTCTTGTTTGTTTTTTTAACCGAAACTTTTTAAATTGTTCTTAATTTTTAAATTGATTTATCTAGTCAATGAATTTTATGTATTTTATATTCGAACATTAATTATATTGGAACGGAAGTCTGAGTTCTCTTCCTCCCTCTTGTCTTGTCAGGAATACCTTTGTTTTAAGTATTCATAGATACCACCTGACAGTTATTTACAATAAGTACATTAGAGAGAAGGAAATAAGCAAAATACTACAGCTAAAACAGCTCTAGTATTTTGAAGACTTTTCTTCCTACCCCAATGAAAGTCGAAATGCGAATTATAACGTTCCAAATGAGGCTTCAGCAAAGGACACTACATGGAAATAGGTTAGGGGACATAGTGTTGCTGAGCAAGTACTCGAGGCTTGTGTCTGGAAGGCTATCTCTCTGGAAGGCAGCCGACGGATTCCAGGCTCCTCCCTCCTGGAGTATTCCAGATGCAGCTCACCACTCATTCTGGGTATGATTCACCCCCATCTTTGTGCCTCCGCTAGTTGCCGTGTGCAGCTAGAACTTGCCGAGGCGCCTCCTCTTGCCTTTAATGCCTTCCTCATTTGCATTTTAATTGTCCCCGGCTGACTTCTCTTCCTTCCCTGAAGTTTCACGTTGCCAGCTGTGCTGTGTCGTATTTCAGACATTGCCTCAGACTTGCCCCATTTCCAATTGCTTGGGTGTGGTACTTGGCGTCCTACCTACCTCCTAGGCCTCAAGTAACTCTTGCTGTTCTACTTTTTCAATTAACACTGCAATGCTCCCTATTGCGTATCCAATTCCTCTCTTCACAACGATTTAAATATTCCTTTTGTTCAGGATATGATTCCATCCCGCTTCAACCTTTTCCACAGTAAACTGTCATACCATCCTAATCCACTAGCACAGACCTTGTCTTCTAAATCCAACCGCAACAACCCTCCCCGTCGCCTCAAACGAAGACGGCCCCGCGACCTCCTGGTGACATAGTTTGTAAATAATTTGAGAGTGGTGTCACTGGTCACTTTTTTTCCTAATGTGACTTTCATTAATGTCTTTTTTTACAAAAATGATTAGGAATTTATATTTTTTTTTTTATGAGGTGGTAAAACCATTTGTGCAATCACTCACATCATTTTCACTTTTCTACCTAATAAAACATTTTGCAAATTTTTTTAAAAATCTTAAGACAATTTTGAAGTTTTATGTTATTTCATTGATAATATTAGGCTTCTTTGTTTGATAATAGATATTCAAAATTAGAATTTCCAACATCAATAATCTTCATTTATTTATATGGATAGGTGGGTTAATATNTCAAATTAAAAAATGTTTTTATTTATTTTTACAGAATGTAATATGTAAATAAAGATTATTAAAAAAAATTAACCTTGCAATACAATAAAACGTATAATTCTACCTTGCTAATTATTTAATAAAGTTATTATTGTTTACTTATTTCTCATTTTCTAAATTCTACTATATGTATTCTTTGGTTATTCTTTATATGTTATGGTGGTATTTTTTGTTGGTGCGTTTCTTGTACATATTTCTTAAATTATGTTAACTGCTTTTACTATGCACTTTTTTCTCTATGTTATTTATGTTTCTTGAATGTAAGGCCCTCCACTATTTAAAAAAAAAAGTTTAGTATCTTATTAGCCCCAAGTTGTTAGTAATTGTCAAACAATTTCTGGAACTCTCCTGAAGGAATTTTAATTAAATGTCTTTCTTAAGCAGCGCTCGATTGGAATCTTAGCTTGCACGGTGTTCAGACTGTTGGCGAGACATATAGGCTGTTTCGGTCGCAAGTTTTTTTTTCTCCCCTGAAGAGGAATTTTTTTTTATCTCTGCCGCCATCACAACCACAAAACCACACTTTTTACACCTTCCTTAGATTTTTACTTTCCTCACTGCATCTAATTCCAAGGGTATAAAATGTATGAGAATATTTCATATGAGATGTCAGCTTTTTAAATTATTTTGCGGTCTTCTGAGACCCCAGAAGATATTTTTGAAATTTGTTTCAGATTACGTCTAAATAAAAATATAACCTTGCGGTTCGCTGTATCAAAACTAGATCTTTTGCGTTTATGGAAGAATGGCTTCCAATTATTGTACATAAAATGAACACTCTATCAGCAATGTGAGCTCTAAAATGAGCAAATAGTGCGCTTTCCTATTGGCTGAAGAGCAAAGGCTTCCATGAAACTGGTTGTAAATGTCTTCTCTAGTGCCTTTTAAACAATTAATTCGAGAGAATAGAATAAAAACATTTATCTGTCTCAGCCAGGTCTCGAACCTGGTTCTCCTGCTATCCGGGCCGGTGCGTTACCGATTACGCCACTGGGACTAACCAGGTAACTTATTAAATTCCCCGCACTAGTGTCGAGAGTCTAATATATCGTCTTATGCTCGAAGGATTTGACACTGTCGAGTTATTTATTAGACTCTCGTTATTTATTTTTGTAAATATTGTTTTCGTTGTGGTATTTAATCCCACGTAAATTAAAAACCTTCTAATTTTTTTGTGTTTATGGTATACATATTTTTCTACGCAGGATTACTCGCTTAAATTTAATATCAAGCCCACTTTAGCGAAAATACATTATTCAGTTGATCTTGGCATGGATGTAATCCCCCTCCTCTCAATTGTCCAATTTCTCTTAATTAATCTTCATTCCGAATTTCATTAAGATAAATAGGAAATTATGGCCTAAAGATTGTTGACACTTAAACATGTATATTTGATATTGTCATTTTGTTGTCTAGTTGATGGTGTAGAAGAACTTACGTAAATATTTACATAATATAAATGTTGAAAAATTAGATTTCGCACTTTATATATACTTCAAATTTTATTGCGATTCAAATACAAACAAATATATCAACATTATAAGTTTTAAATATTTTATTTGGTTGTGGTTTTTTATCCCACGTAAATTTTAAACAATTAATGAGACGGAATAGAATAAAAATCTAACTGTCCCAGCCAGGAACATTTCATTAATTGATTATAAGTTTTAGTACCTCATTAAACCTTCCCTTTCCTCCAGCCACTGACAAACTAAATAAATTGCAAGAACAATATACTTCGTAAAAGTATATTACGAAACATAAGACATGTAAATAATAGAAAAAACTTCACAAAGAATACATATTAACTCAGTAGGTTAATGTAATATCATAAAGGATTACAAACACGATACAGGAATTATAATACTCTTTAAGAAACAATACATTTATTACTTTGAGATAGACAAAGAAGTCAATTAAAAACACATAATTTAAGAAATATCATCAACTTATTTAATGTAAAATGACATTAACGAAAGTCACATGAGAAGAGAATGTGACCAGTGACTCCACTCTCAAATAGAGGTAAATTAAAGATGACAACTATTCTCTGTTTGTAAGGTATCCATTCATCATTTACGTTTTTATTTACTCTTTATTGTATGTTCGATTTAAAGTATCAGTTAAATTTGAAGTCATCAGGAATGTTATGTTGTTACATAACAGCATAACTGTCTCAAGAGAATTAATTAGCTTATCTTAATGTTTCCGTTAAAATGTTATCTCGCGTGTGGCATGTTCTTTCATGTAGGCAGTGTCCACGGTTATTGCATCCTGGGTGGGGTGGCATCACCAGGGCTCTCAAGTGCACTTTGTAACAACATGAGATGCATCGTTGCAGCCAGTGCCCAATGCATGCATTCCTCTGTGCATATGTGTCCGCATCCCATTATCCCACCAGTGTCCTCATTGCTGCCTTCCTCTCTTTCGCCCACCTTCGTCCTCCGTTATGTCTTGTACTTCCTCATTCGTCACTAGAGAATAGTCCTCAGGTATTCGGCTCACGCAAAGGAAAATTAAAACCGCCCCCTCCTATTTTTTCATTTTTAACGTTTAAAAAGGGCTTATGTCTGAAAGTTTAAAACTTCCAAGGACACTCTAAACTAAGCGAATCCCTCATCATCCCAATTGATTAATATTTGCTTTTTTTAAATTTACCTGTCGTCTATTTTCAAGTTATTATATTGTCATCAATCAGGGCCCAGTTGCATTACTGTATATATATTATCAAGCCCACGAAAAATCACTATTTTTGCAAAAACACAAAACTTGGCATTACAGGTAATGCATGACCCCGTTTCGCCCAATTTCGCTGAATTAAGCTGCATGCCGAATCTCCTTAAGACGAAGTGGTAATTGTGGACTGTAGATTGTTGATACATTTTCATTTTTAGTCTATTGTAGATAGGATTGAAGAAAATATTGAGTAAATTTTTAGAAAAAGTTGTCAGTAGGGCGCCGGGGTAACCGGTGGTGATTCCGTGCGAATCACTCACAATCCCATGGCGCTGCGGGCTCGAATCCCGCGTAGGACAATATTTTATTTATTGGTAAATTATGTAATTGACCTAAGACATGGATGTTAAAAATGGGGTGGTAACCTGTAGTTAGCCCCTCCCTCCATGACTCTAAGTGGCTTAAAGGGAGGCTAACACTTGTGGTCTTTTTGCATGTTCTGATATCTGTGAGTTTTATTGTACGCCAGCTGTAGAAATCGCCGTATAAGTTTGCGTCGGATTTAACGGGGTTAGTCTACCGAGGTTCCCCCATTTTTGCAAAATCCGTATTTCAAAAGAAGTGTGGATTTGATGATGGACCATTAGTGGAGTCTGTATATCATATTCCCTGACTTGGTCAAGCTAATTGTCAACTAAAGAACATATTCGATTTAAGTTTTGTTTTTACCGTTTCTTCTTCCGGGTTGGACCGTGTCAAGTTTTTGATATTTGCCGGTAACTTGATAATAATAATAATAATAATGATAATTTGATAACTTGACACGGTCCAACCCGGAAGAAGAAATTGTAAATACATCTGACGACCGTCGAAGCCTACGTGAACATTTAAGTTTTGTTGTTACTATATTTTTTATTACTTACATGGATTAACTTACTCATTATCCTACTGTATATTTCAAAACTCTTGATCTTGCATTCATGTCTGCCCCCATTTGAAATAAAGTATTTTTTTTTTCCTTTCTGTTAAAGGCATGGCAACCACTGAGGGTCAACAAAGTATATCTTTAATTTTTTTTTTCAAATATCGATTAAGTATTCTTTATCAATTGCTATTGAGATCGATAGTGTTATTAATGACATTAATAGTGAAAATGACGTTACCGACATTGTTCCCTTACTGTATTTACAGTAAGTTGTGTAGCTTAACTACACATTTTGTCTTATCTTTTTTTTTTTTTTATATTAATGGCCGTCTCGTTAAGGATCATTATTTGTATCATTTACTCCTTATCTCTCACCGATTAACATATATTATTGTCCACTTTATATATTGTTAAGAACTTCCTTTTACATTGCTTTATTTGGGTGTTTCTTTCCTCCTTCCCTGTGCGTTTATCTTTGTCGAGGAAGCGTATGTATGGGAGGCGTAGTTTATGATGTCACTAGAGTTGTCGACATCTTGGTTAGATGTACCTAGATTTAACTCTTTAATCGACTCCATGTGCATAGGTATACCCTAGGAAAGTTGGGAAAAAAAATATAGTTTAAGATGATCAATTTAGTGTGCCCAGAAAATGATATGTGGTCCATAGAAAAATATATTTTTAAAAATGAGTACGCGATTTGCATAAGTAAACTTCTTATCCTCCATTTGCATAAGTAAACTCTCTCTAATCTAGTGGGAAACTCATCTGAACCCCCAGAATTTAGAAGGAATTCCAAATTCATAATACTGATTCGAACATTAATAAATGAATATATTTAAGTAATTAATTATTAAAAATTATAATAAAATTTACAAATATTATCGATAAAATAAATTTGACGATAACTCATATTCAGGAACTTTATTCAGACTGCTGAGTTAGAAATCAAAGTCATTTTATATTTATTGAATTTCATTAATATTATATATTTTCATTCTTACAATTTTAATACCTCGGATGCGGTTTTAATCATACTGCGGGTTAATCCCGACTCCTGTCATATGCATACTGCGGTGAATAAATAATTTTTAGTGATTCATTAAGATTTGTTCCAGGTGACAATAAGTCCAATTTCTCCTTCATGATAGCCCTGAAGATGGCTTGCAATGTAAGCCGAAACAACGGCAGACAATAAAAAGTACATTTTCTTTTAAATTGTGTTTTTTGACAGACCTTGACCGAACACCAACAAATTCTCTACTAATTATTTTTATTGGTTCATATTTTATATTTAGTTTTATTGTTGTTGCTTCATTCCAACGCAATTTGCTTAGACTAAAGAGTAGCTATTTGTTCTATATTTTATATTTCTTATAGTTTTATTTTGAAGAAAATCATAGAACGACTTACAGAGTGATTGTCTAAGTCTTTTACCTATGTTGTTCTTCCCCTCCCCCCTCCCTAATTTTTGGTTGCTTTTGAGCAGAATTGATTTATTAAACTGAATGGTGGTTTTCATTCATCATCCAAGCCTAGATTCAAAATTGTGTCTCAGAAATCAATATATTCTTATTATTTTGTGTGACAGATGGAATTAGATCTATATTCAGCCGAGTGTAGAGAGCATCTGTATGTGCAGAATATAAATGGAAACTGAGAGATTGTGTGTTTCAGTAATCGGGTCTGTGTGTTTCAGTAATTACGCAGGGAAAACATGTCGCCGAGGACTCGTTTTCAGCGACCATCTGCCATTTAGAGGGCCTTGTGTTTACATTTCAAATTTACTAAACAGCTGTTCATGAACAGACATATTGGATTTGTAATCATTTTTCTTATTTGTCTTGTTTTTTTTCTAAACACACTATAATTTTACTGCTAAATACGTACATCAAGATTATATTTCTTCAATTATTATATCATGAAATTCATTAAACTTTCATAAAAAATCTTAGATGATAAATAGTGATTTTATAGTATTTTCTAAGTATTATAAAAATCTATAAGCATATATATAATTTAATAATCTTCCTTCGCTCAAACATATACATGTATTGCTTAGCAAATGTGATAAATGTATATATATGTTTGTTGGTGTATTGTGTTTGGTTATAAACTTGTTATAATGTCACAAGCTGGCTGGCAGCATTCGAATCCGACAGTGGAAGTAATAATGTAAAATTACTTTGTTATATATTCCATATTATTTTTTTTTATTTGGATATTATAGTTAGTGGAAATATTCACTGATGACGTAGTAATTACTCCGATGATCAAACGACTTTGTATGTTCCGCAAAACTCCCATGTCAAAATGCAAAATTTCCTTCAGAGTATATTAGATATGATTCAATATGAACTAAAAGATTAAGTTCTAAGGAGAGATTATTTAATGACCTTTATAGTCCAATATATATATANATATATATATATATATATATATATATATAACTCCAAAATATTATAAATAATGCGTAAATGACTATATAGTTATACAATTAGGGGAAATAAAATATTCTGTTATAAGTAAAGATGCATTAAGTCAAGCATAAGATTACGTTTTTACATAACCTGCGCCATAGAAAAGACGTGTTTAGTTCTGTAGCCTTCACAGAGAAATATGTTGAAACCTAGTTCTGTAGAGGATAAATAACAGTCGGCCTAAAGAAATCTGTGGTATATGGGGAAAGTGTTTGGACTCGATTTGGTAGAGTCAGAGAGCTTGGGATCGATTTTGTGAGAAAGGTCGAGTGCCGGAGGTATTGTCGATTAGGGAGGAGCATGGCGGAGACGGGTTAGCCTTCGCAATCTGCGAACGGAGGTAATCCTCTTGACGAATGTCTACCTCCCCTCCACAGGAATAACCTCCAGGTCTAAGCTCTGGTATCTTCCATAGCAGGACCACCATAGCAGTCCTCCATAGCAGTACCATAGCAGTACCACCATAGCAATCCTCCATAGCAATCCTTCATAGCAATCTTCCATAGCAGTCCTCCATAGCAATCCTCCTTATCTGCTGATATCCTTCGTCCTCTAATCTTGAGCGAGCCTTAGGATGTCCTCTGGGAAGTCCAGCCTTGTCGTGGATACGTGCTAGTACTACTTCTGTCTTGAACCTTCATTCAGCTGTTGTGTTGTAGTGGCCTTTTACAAGCCATGTCTTATACAAGTTCCGTTCCCATGTTATGTAGTACTGGTTTTAGCCGCTCTTATTCATCGTAGATTAAATTACTTGAACTAATAGTACGTGATGTCGTATACTCTACCAAAGCGTGGCTAATTAACGCTGTTGTCGAAAGAGTTAAACCTTTCCTTACTTAAAGTGTAATGTAATTAATTAAAACACATAACTAGTTATTCAAGAGGAGCTGTATAATTTCAGTAGATAATCCATGGTTCATTAACACGTTAACTGCCAACTGCGAGATAACTCGTAGATCGCGTTTCGTGTTTGTATGCCATTTTTGTTCAACAACTATGTGATTCTGACTCGAAATATGTATATCAGTGCCAATATCTCTAGATAACTTCTAGAAAAAGAATACAAAAAATCAATATTATTTTCCTGTTAATTTAATAATAGCAGTAATTATAAAATAAAACACTCAAGAAAGATGTAAATATGATGCACTCCACAATTTCTGAGTGAACTACGGACAAATATTTACGCTTTAGAGAAACAATTCATTATTGAACTCCGCCTTGAAATTTCAGTTACGGAAGCCAATAACGAGATAATTCGTAACGTTTTAGGTTTTAGATGCTTTTTGATGGCAGCTGTTCACTAGAATTAGAGTTTTTAATAGTATAATACGATTAAATCCAAATTGTCATTTTAGGCCAAATTTAAGTATTAAATATGGACATAGGTAATATAGAATGGCTTATTAATTCTTTACAAACTGAATGATTTTATTAATTACAATTAATTTTATGATTTTAAAAGTAAGGATCCTTAATGCTGGCTCTTGACTGTGGTCCAAGGAAATTTTGCGAAGCTCTAAAGTTTTTACTTACATTTGTAAATAGCTCCCTTGCTAAACATTTTTCGTAATTGTTATAAAATTATAGTTAACTCAAATATTAATGTAGATTTTCTGATATTTCCATTTTGTCTTTCGATTACACCTCCCCCCCCCCCCTTGCAGGATTTCAGCAGTTCACTTGGTTTGTGGAATGATGCGTGAATGTTCTTTTAGATTCAAAAGGAGAGTTTCTTGTAGATATTATTATAAGATGATTTTAGTTGGGGTCCGGTCAAGGTAGAACAAAAAAAAAAATACAAATTTAACAAAAGTGTATATTATTTTAGATCTACCTTGACCACACCCCAATGGTTAAATTCTTAAATGTCTCTCCTATTTTGGGCCTATTGTAAAATGAACATATAACATGAACTTGCATTATCACATTTTACCCCTTTTTATGATTTATAATGTTTTTCGCAACCCTATTAATATTGAAGGATTTGACGTTAATTGAATTCTGTCTTCCTTTTGACACTTCCTTTCTCAAATTTAATTTATTCCGGTAATGACCCTCCTGCTTATATTCTTATTATAAATATTCTTTTAAATAAATATTAATTAATCTTTTATGGTGTTTGTCTAAAGTGTTATAGACCATTAACTTTAAGAAATTACATTTTACACGCATATGTAGTAAAGTAATCTCACACTTCATTATCTAGCTGAATTGTGCGGGGAGCCAGAAAAAAAAACAAAAAAACTATACATCAGTCAGGATTCTAATCCGTGTCTTCCCACTTCCAAGCTAAGGTTTTTTTTTTCTGTTTCCCTGTACTTATATATTTTTAATTTCATATAATTATCTTGTGTTTGTGTGTTGTGCATAAATTGTCGTTTTCACGTGACGTCACGTCACTTTATTTCATTCCCAATGTTACGTCATAAAACGTCACTTGATTAGCTTGATTTTTTTTAGGTAAGTCTGCATAGCCTTCAATTATACAAGTCGTATATTTCACACTTACTTAACCAAACTTGGATGATTAGTTAGTCACTAATCACTAGAATATGCTTAGTTGTGTGTGGGTGTGCAAGTTTTTCTCTCTCGTAAGATCGCACAATGTTCTCCTGTTGACTCGCTCTTATCTCGCTGCATTCTCTCCTTATCAGTGAGAGAGGATTGTTTACTCTCGGCGAATTTCCGCGAGACATTGTTCCCGCCGGCTCCACTTTACATAACTATGGCCGTCAGAATCCTCTGCTTCATTGACATTTGTTCAGTCTTGTATAATTGTTGTTGATATATCGCTCCTTCAGATAGTGATACTTCCCCCCCCCACCCCCCACCCCTCAATCACCATTGTAACTTAATGCCCCCCCCCCTCTCTCTCTCTGAAATGGACTTCGTACCGTTTATTACTTTTCAAAATTTCCTATTTTAATTTTTCCTATCCAAAAATAAGAAAAAAATGTCTAAATTATACCCGTCTTGAGAAATATATGCTGATTGTGCAATATTTTCAAAATATGTCACGTAGTTGCCTCGTAAATTAAACAGACATCACTTACTTGTTAGTTTCTTAAGAATAAACAAAATGAATGCAAGTGACTAATGATTTTCTTATACAGTATTACTCTATTTTTGGAAGGTTAACTCCGTACAGAGCAAACATCTTTATCTTTCAATATGTACTTATCTGTCACAAATTAAATTTTCTCAATTTTGATTTTATTTGTATGTTTCTTCCATTGTTTCTTGTAGCTTATCTAATTTTTTAGTGTTTGTCTTCTGTTTGTATAGGATAATATTTTTGCTGCTAACTTGAAATTAATTTTACAAAACCTAAAATAGAATTTATTTTTTATTATTTTAGTGAATTCCAACGAAATGCTGCTTTATAACATGTTCTCAGATTCTTTTTTTTTT
>KZ806980.1:240107-266947 GCA_000696205.2 Oncopeltus fasciatus
GAGTTCGTTATTAAGTAAATCGGACCCTTAGGATGGAAAGGGGTGTTTTAAAAATTTAGAATGTTTGTTTATTATAGTTTGTATTTAACATGTAGCGGCAAAGTTAAAAGTTATTTTTTTATTTTTTTTTATTTCATTTAACTTGTTAGTTATTTTAATTAAAATAAATATATTGATATAATTTTCCATTTTATTGTTGTTATTTTGTATCTAAATTTACTTTTTCTTGTTACAGGTATGTTCATGTTTAATTGTTTATGCCTCACTGTCTAACTCAGGTAATTCTAATTTGTCTTTAGTTAAATATACCAGAATTAATGTTATTATTACATTATAATGACATAATGGATTTTCAATTTACTATTATTATTTTTATGAGTAAGTATTCTGTTGTGTTCCTTTTTTTCTTCTTCTTCCTTTGCATAAATCTTTTCTCTAAAATTAGATAAAGTTAAAGAAACAAATAAGTATGTTATTCTTGATAGTAATTATATATTATAATTGTATTAATTAAAAAATGTATATGGTTTAACATATTAGAGCATTAATAGATATCAGTTATTTCTAATTTGATGAATAGACAGATAGATGAATATCTGTTGTAAATATGACATTATTTTCCTTTTTTGACAGTTCATTTCTTCCAATAATGTAGTTCTTTCTTCGAATTATAATTTACAAATACCTACATATTATTATACAATATACTTGCACTCTGGTGTACATAGTTTGTGATCTCCTGTTCCCAGTCCACTCTGTGAGAGATCTTTTGAACACCCGCTCGGATATGCGATCTCTGGAACGATTCCCTCTCTTGGTGAACTTCCTGTGTGAGCTATGGGTTCGGACGTGCCAATATTTCGATGGCCGCCCGCCGGATATGACGACGGCCTGTCGTGGAATGTGGTTCTCTCTTGTGCCGAATAGGGAGCGCCACTTCTTGTGTATAAATCTGTGCGCGCCATCTGCGGCGGGTTCCTGCCATTTGTCATTCAGCCATTCCTTCCAGAACATGAATGTGAAGTAGCACTCCTCTCCCCCGTGTCTGTTTGCTTTGCCAGCAAATAATTTTTTTTTTCTTTTATCTTCTATTTACTTATTATATTCCTCATAATATTGTTAGTATTTTTTTTTTACTTTGATTACCATGAAAAACAAAGAAAAAAAAATAAAATTAACATTCAATGACTATCGCATGAGGAGAAAAGGTGACCAATGACACCACTCTCAAATTATTTACAGACTATGTCCCCAGGAGATCGCGGGGCCATCATCGTTTGAGTCGACGGGGAGGGTTGTAGAGATTGGAGTTGGAAGACATGGTCTGTGCTAGTGGATTAGGATGGTACGGCAGTTTTTTTGTGGAAATGGGTGAAGCGGGAAGAAATGAGGTCTTGAACAAAAGGGATATTAAGATCGTGGTGAAGGGAAGAACTGGATACGTAGTAGGGAGTATTTGCGATAATTCTCAGGGTATTGGATTGAAAGGACTGGATTTTTTGGATGTTGGAAGGCTTGGCGTTTCCCCAGATTTCTACTCCGTAAGTCCAGATTGGTCGTAATTAGGTTTTGTAGAACGTCAGTTTGTTTTCTATCGTAAGATTGGAGTTCTTATTCACGAATCTGTATAGAAGTCCATATCGTCGATTGAGTTCTTGTCTTTTAATTTTAGTATGTTCTCCCCATGTAAGTCGTGAGTCAAGATGGAACCCAAGGTAACGAACGGAATTTGAGAATGGTAAACGGACCTTGTTAAATTTCACAGTTTTAGTAAAGTTTTTTTACCCCGCAATTGGCCATAAACTTGGCTCATATTTGAGATCAATTGTCGCTTATGGTAATACACAAGATCTTTTTTTCTTATTTATTACTTTTCAATGTGTTATCTTTAAGAGAGATTAGCTCAGCTTTCATAAATTCCTTAGTCAAAACATTTTGTCAAACAGGGATAGTATCAGCTGTTCTTTGAGGCTGTGAAGACGAACTGTCTGATTTCTTTGAGCAGAATGGCTGAAATATTAGTCCTTTTCAATAACAAAAGTTCCAAGGTCCATGAAAAAACCATAAAAGCCATTATTAAACCACAACACTACTGAAATATGTGATTTATCCTGAGCAATGTTATCTGACACAAGTGACTTTTTATAAAAATTATTTTGAGATATTGTTTATTGGAACTGTGGATTGTGTATTTATTTATTTATTTCGTACACTTAAAGCTCCGAAAAAGCTGCTGTTGGAACATTGAGTGGAGAAAATTTCAATAACACAAAAGAACAAATAAGATTTTTTTTATTCCAAGTCCTTTACATTTCTTGTACATAAAAGGTACATTCCCAGTATACGTATTAAGGAGATAACTTTAAGGGAGTGAAGTGTACTCATTGAAATTCAAGGTTTCCACTAACAAAAAGTCTGATAGCGGCACCTGATAGTGTGTAATCAGTGACGTAATGGGGCATATCAGTGAAACTGAGAAAATAGTGTTAGTCGACACAGCTCCAATCTCTAATAATTCTTTTGCTTTATATTTATTAATTTATGTTATTTGTGCTTTTATTTGTTTCCATTTCTGATGTCTTAAAATTCTCTGATAAACATTTCTTCAACGCCCTTCCTCCACATTCTTGCAGTAGCTTAGATATCTTCAATGGCGTTAGTTCATAGATTTTAAACATAAATTAATTAAACAATTAATCTATCTGTCCCAGCCAGGATTCCATTACGTGGTATAATAAACCACAACCAAACAAATATTTATATATAATGTCAGCTGCTTCGAGTTTAAGACGATGTATTCGTCTTTCTCGTTGGTTAGACTCACGCTAGTGTGTTGGGAATTTAATAGGTTATCTAGCTCGTCCCGGTGGTGCAATGGATAGTATACAGGCCCAGTTTGGATAACCTATTTTTGTTTAGTTTCATTCAAATTCAGAAGTTATAATTTATTTTTTATTTACATGTGTATGCGTGTAATGAATACCCTCCATATGAGGTAAATGGGATGTTTGGTTTACGTAATCTTCTATTCTACGCCTTTTGCCCTTCGAAAGAGGGGATAGGAGAGTCAGTCAGGGAGTGAATGAAAAATTCACTTATAACCATTCACTATCAGTGTTTAGCTAAACAATCCGACTCAACTAGAAATTGGGACGATACCAGCGCTACTTGTGGTGCTGATTTACACTAACAAACCTCCTTGGGGTTCTGTTGTAATATTTAGTTATTTAGTTGGCAGTGTGGATTCTTAGAGAGGAAGTAGCGAAGAAAAACTACTTAAGAAAATTATGAATATTCATTTTCATATTATCTAATTTTCTTACTTACTGTGTAAGACATCTTTAAGTCTAAAATAAATGAACTCCCAGTTTGTTACAAAGCCATGACAAATCGTAATGACTTTTATTAATATTATTTTATTCCACAGTTTTCCGCATTATTTTACCTCTTTAATTTTTATTTACGTATCTAAAAGTAATGCTATCTATTCGTGTGTAATCTAATCATTGTTCTTTTCCCCTATATCATTCTTTATTATTATACTGACAGTTTTACTCATCAATTAATTCTTCGGACAGAGGAAATTGATGTTATTTATTTGGGATTATCAAATTTTTTATTTATTGATTCAATCTTTTTTAATTGTTAGAATGGAGAGTTTTTTTTTCGACCGTAGATATTATTAGATTTTTTTTTGTTGGGGTTCGGTCAAGGTATATCCATAAATATACAAATTTAAAAAAAATGTGTTTCTTAAATGTTATGCCAACGTTTCAGTAATGAAAATGGCATCATAGTGACAGGACGTCCACTCTCGCCTTCATGATAGCCCTGATGGTATAACCTGTAGGTAAAATTTGCCTAAACGTTGCCGGGTAATTTAAAAAATACACTTTTTTTTTTAATTATTTGTATCTTTTTCGATCTAACCTCACCATACCCCAATATAAAACATCTAATAATAATGATAATAATAATTCTATATAAATTACTTTCCTTTATAACTAATTGTCAGAATAAATTTAGATTGTTTTATTCAACTACAGGTTCCTCTTGATTTTATGTATCTTCTCTTCCGGTATCGAGTTTCATCACATCACATTGTGGATTCACATTTATACTTTTAAAATACAATCAAACAAAGCTTTATTATTAATTTTTAGTGCAAGGAAACAGAATAAATAATCTAACTGTCCCAGCCAGGACTCGAACCTGGATCTCCTGCTATCCGGGTCGGTGCATTTACCAATTATTTGCATTTACACCGGCCCGGATAGCGGGAGATCCAGGTTCGAGTCCTGGATGGGACAGTTAGATTTTTTATTCTGTTCCCTTGCACTAAAAAATAGTTAAATTTACGTGGGATAAAATACCACAAAAAAATAATATTTACATAACTATTTTTTTTTTTCTGTTGCACATTAGAAAAAAAAAACTCAAGCATTCAACCCATTTAGATACAGTTCGTCATTGATCTGTCTTTTGGAAGCCTGTGATCGTATCCAGGGAAATCATAACTATATGGCACAGACATATTTCTCATTATTAGATTATTTTAGTTGGTGTTCGATCAAGGAAGATCCAAAAAAAAAAAAAAAAAAATACAAATATAACGAAAGTGTATTTTTTAAAAAAAGATTATTTGTATTATGACTTAGTCATGGAAATGTGAATTTAGGGACAGGACGTCCCCTCTCGTCTTCATGATAGGGCCCTGAAGATGGCTTACAATGTAAGCCGAAACGTTGGCAGATAATCCAAAAGTAAAAATACATTTTTTAAATTTGTGTTTTTTGGATCTACCTTGACCGAACCCCAACTAAAATCATCTAAGAATAAATATTTCTCTTTTGACTGGTTCATTCGCTAAATGGCGAACGTACGACCGCGTTGTATTCCACCTTGTTCTCCAGCAAAATGGCGCTCTGGGATTGTCACAGTGGCTCTTGTCGATCCCACTACCATCTGTATCGATCCACGCCTAGATAATCAGTTTGGGAGTGATTACCTTCCCTTTCGTCTATATTCATTCGCTGGCTTTGTCCCTTGGCTAGCTCTTACCGTAACAAAAACCTAACTGGCTAATAGCGAACATATGCACGCCTTGTATATATGTATATGGCATTGTAATTGCTCTAACTGACTGCGATTTAAGTAATAAGGTTGTGTATTTCTTATCTAGTTAATTGCCAATCTCCAAGTCAGTTTCTCACAAAATCTTTTCAATAATTTGCTTACATGAAGGTAGTGACACTAAATCTAGCTGATTTGCTGCAAACCTAACAGTCATGTTGGATTCCCCCCATCGATAAGGCGATATAGCTCCTCCTGCTACAACTGTGGCAATCCTGACACATTAAGGGTAGGGAAGATATTTCGTCTTATCTTCAGACGGCGACTATTTCCGAACATCCGTTTAGGCTAGATTGGCCCGTGGCAGTACTCAAACTGGCGTATTTAATCTCCTTGGAACGTGAAATATCTCTCTTGAAATGATTTATTGGGATCTAAATCTCTGACGTCATTCCGATAACCTTATCCATTTAATTAAACTATTTTTCATGTGTACGTCCGCCTCTCCTTCAAACGGGAATGTATCAGCTATGTGGGATATTTATCTCAGCTTTTACCTCATTCATTATTATTTCCTACTTTCACGTTTCCAATACAGATGGCTATGACACAGATAATTGTACAATTGACGAGATTGTTTCTTTTCGAAACTGTTTCTTGCAGTTTAGTGTCGATTATTTTTATTAAAAAGTGAAGCTCCTAGGCACATTTTGTTGTATTGATTATTTAAATTATGCTTGTAAACTACCAAAATTCATTGTTTTTGAATTGTAAATTTATATGAAACATTCAACACGAAAGGAGAGTTTTTTTTAATCGTAGATATTATTATTATTAGACGATTTTAGTTGGGGTTCAGTCAAGGTAGATCCAAAGAAAAAGTACAAATTTAAAAAAAATGTATTTTTTTAAAAAGATTATCTGCCAACGTTTCGGCCATCTGTCATGGAAATGTGAACTTAGGGACAGGACGTCCTCTCTCGTCTTCATGATAGACAGCCCTGAAGATGGCTTACAATGTAAATCGAAACGTTGGGAGATAATCTTTTAAAAAAATACACTTTCTTTAAATTTATATTTTTTTGGATCTACCTTGACCGAACCCCAACTAAAATATTCTANTACGAATTAAATAATTATACATATTACTCTGCAATGAAGATATATTTAGAAACGTAATATTATTATGTGAAATATCTATAATTTATTTAGTTTTTCCTGAAAAAGTAATTCATCTAATTTCTAATTTGTTTAACTACTTAACAAGTTTATTACTTCAATTGAATTCTTCATTATAATTTCGTATTGTATTATTAACAATTATTATCTCACTTGATGCACAGAACTAACCAAGTCTAAAATTTTCTAACCTCTATATTTAGTTATTACATTTTGATTAATTGTAGATTAGTTATATGAGGAATAGATGGTTATATTAGAATAAGGAAAATGAATTTTTTTTTATTATTATTATACTTGTTGTGGTATTAATATTTTTTTAATAATTTTTATTATTCTATTCACTTGCATTTATTGTATAAAAGATATTGTGCTTCCAAATTTATAAATATTTGAATGGATAATTCATTTAATACTCTGGATGTTTTATTTAATTTTTTTAAGTTTTTTATAGAATTCTAANTGGTTCTATTTGTTTTACTCTTGTTGACGCTACTGCCCCACAGCATGTGTAAGTAGAGAGGTTACACTCAGCAAAGAGAGAGAGAGAAAGAGAGAAGGAATCAAGGACTATCACTAGGGTCAATAATGCCTTTTAGGTACAGTAACGGATGATTGTTCATAATCTAATAATTTATTAATACATTAGTAATAACATGGAATATTTGTAGTTTTTTTTTTTTTTTTTCGAGGTGCGTTATGCTATATTTTTCTGAATGAAACATTATTTGATTTCTAGCTATTCTAATGGTTTCTCCTTTTTTCCATACATAGTACAGACACACTGTAGACGTGTAGTCAGCACTTAAGAGTTAATGCGATAAGAGTCTGCTGTCACTCTCTCTGTTAAACCGGCGCCTACAGGTTGGACACTGACGCCCACATCTAAATCTAGAAGTCCCCCCCCCCTCTACCATGTTGCAGTCTTCCTACGTCACTGGGAACTTGGCAGTCCCTAGGGGGAGTATTTCCTCCTGCCGACCTGTCAGCTGTCATAACTCGACCTTGGCGCTTTAGGCCCATTTACCCGCTAAGCTACATTATGTATTGTATGTGTATTTGTGTGGCAATGCCGCCGAGATAAGAATCCTGTTATCAGCTCTACACCTTCGGTACCTCTTCTTTTCGATAAACGCTGTACGATAGATGTTTTCGCTTCAGTAAAAACAATCAGACTTTGTATTAAGTATGTGAAACGAGAAATAAAAAGTGTAAATATACATATATAATGGATTTATTTTGTGTACAATGAATTAATATCAGAATGTAGCGTGTATTTATAAAATGTAAGCTCCTTTTGTGATATTAAAGAAGGGAAGGACAGGAAAATGCCTGATAAATGGCTTGCTACACGATACATGAACCAGTCCAAAACCTGTTACAGATGTAACTCAAGCCTTACATTTCCCTTCTGTGTAGACTCATTCTTTTGCCGCCAATACTCATAAATAATGGCAAAATATACTTCATGTTTTTTTTTTTTATAAATTAGTATTTTTGTAAATATCAAGATACTATTTTATTTCTTACGTCTCATTTCTCTTTAATGAAAAGTATTTATCTGTGAAGACACGGCTAGTCGACATACTTGTTTTGATATGCAGCTGTATGAAAATTAAGTACTTCTTGCAGGAGCTTTGTAAGCTAAGAAGATTAGCTTAAAAAAAGAAGATTTTTTTTTTGATTTTTTTAATTTTTTATTTAGTGCAAGGGAACAGAATAAAAATCTAGCTGTCCCAGCCAGGACTCGAACCTGGAGCATTTTTTATTTTATTTTATAGAAATCCAGAATGTTATAAAATTGCATTTTACACCCCTTTTCCTCCGAAAATTGAGCGAAAGAGAAATAATAAGAGTGGGGGATACTTGATATGTCATGTCCCAATAAAAAAACTCACCCCTTCACCCCGCCAGAGACAATTGAAAATTGAATTAATCAATCTTTGATTGAATGCGATTAGGATTGAACATATTTCTTTTATTAGTAATCGCACTTTTTAAGAAGTTAGATAAAATGATTAGTGAGGGTCGGATTTCATCTGGCTTTAAATAAAATACATGTGACGTGACAATAAAGTAGAGTATTAGTAGATATTTTTTGTTGGGGTTCCATAAAGGTAGATAAATGCAAAAAATGCAATTTTAAAAAAATACACATTTTTTAAAATGTATTTTTGGATGAACCTTGACCGAACCCCCCCCCCCCCAAAAAAAAATCTACTAATAATCTACGCAGTCAAAAAACTATCTATTTGTAGTAAAGTATTTATTTTTATTCTGGTCGAAATGCTAACATCAGCCTATCAGAACGGCTTGTTACTGTTTAGGAATTAGATTAATTCACTCTTTTTATATAGATTTTTGCTAATTCAAAATTTTTTATTTACAATTGTATCCCTCCACTTGCTGTTCCTTTGGTATTTTTCTGTATTCCAAAAGAGTTATTCTGACTTTTATTGTTATAAATACAGTTCTGAAAGTCATGAGAGAGTGCTTTGTTGAAAGCAACCTCACATCTCTTTCCCACCCTCCCTCAGGATCTTTTGTCCTTTTTATTGTGAATCATCCCTTTTAAAAAACTTCATTCCCTTTGTTGAATAATATTATTTTATCTAAAGCCTTTCTTTTTCTGACTTTTTATTTATTTTTTTAGTGTTAGTGTTTTATAATACTTTCTTCAGTTATTTTAAATTTCTTGTTTGTTTTATGAAGGTATATAAATAATGAAAATGTGATGAATACATTTATAGTCCCCTGAACTTCATTTAGCATGTTTCTTGAAGGATTTGCAAAGAGCGAGTCAACATTTCTTTCGCTAATATTACTAATTTGTATGTGAAATTAGTATGAATTCACTAATTGTTGTTTTGCAAACTTCTTTATCTCTATCTGAGGCTTACGTTTGGTTGTGTTTGCATCAGAGTCTTAAATTCCTGAACAATTAAGAGAAATAAAATGTAAATTATGGAGAATTTTTTTTTCTATTAAACTTTTATTTATTTATTACATTTTGTTAAATAAAAACATTTTGTAATTTGATTACCACAATGGAGTAAAAATGACATTCAATATCAATCACAGGAAGAGATAAGGTGACCAATGACACCACTCTAAAATTATTTATAGACTATGTCCCCAGGAGGTCACGGGGTGAGTCGACGGAGAGGGTTGTAGGGGATGGAGTTGGAAGACAAGGTCTTTACTAGTGGATTAGGATGGTATGGCAGTTTACTGTGGAAATGACTGAAGCGGGAAGAAATGAAGTCCTGAACAAAAGGGATATTAAGATCCTGGTGAAGGGATTAAAAAAAATAAAATTAGAAATGTTTAAATAAAGCCTAGGTAAAACGTTTACTAACTATAATAAAATGGTGTCAGGTGCCTTTTTGAGAAAAATCATGGATATTTTAGATAGATCCTTCTTCTGGGCTTCATCCTTGTCGAAAAGTTACTTTTTCCTGAGTTTTCGGACATCCATGAATGGAGGACGATGAATGTCATTATTCTTTCGGCCCTGAAGAAGCCCTCACAGGATGTGCGAAATATTGGCAACTTTTCGACATGGTTGAAGCCCTGAAACAGAACCCATCATTATATCTGGAGACCGTCTAGGCCTGAGTGGATATTTTTCGTTAAGAGTCGTCCCGGTACTTGTACATTTCCTTATCGGGTTTGGCATGAATCATACTGAAGTGAAGAATAATAAAAACTGTCCTTTATTTCACCTGTTTATCATGCAAATGTCCGGAAATTTATTATTCAAAACTATTGTTTTAGAGATATTTTTAGAAGTGGTTGTAGTTTTGGCTGGGGTGTAAAATATGTACGTCTAAAAATTAACATTATTTTAATTATTATATTGCCTAATTAAAGAATATAACAACTATTTATTATTGTAAGTGATTGTCATATCTAATTAATTAATTATATTTTAAATTCAGTCATTTTATTCATGTATGTCTTCCTTTACGAGGATTTTTCATCAGGGGTAGTATGATGTTCATGGAAATTTCTTCGGAAGTAAGTGCTGGTTCATACCTTTTTCTCGCCTTAGATGTGACTTTCCATATCATGGCGTACTTCGAAACTTTTGCTTATTAACATTCAAAAAATGCACTTTTTTTAGTTTAATCCATTTTATATCCTGGAAGTTTTACCTTTTGTCTCCTGGCGGCATTTTGACCACTCACAATGTTTCCTTAGAGAGTTGATTGATGAAATCCAAGCTGTGAACAGTTTACATGAGATTTATAGAATAATCACCAGCTGATTGAGGGAAATGTAGTTCTGCTATCTTTATACTAGATCACACTCAGCATTTATCCCCATTTTAAATCAAGTTAACAGAATTTAACAGGGGTGACATGTTCAGGGGCTGGTTCGGAAAGTCCAGTGAGCCCCATTGCTTGTGTTATTGTTTGTAGTGGTAACTTTATTTTGATTTAAAAGTGAAAAAGACGAGGTTAAGTGGCTGTCTGGGAAGCAAAGAGATTTCTGTTGTGGCGAGTGTATTTATCGATGAGTGACGTACCCTCCGGCTAAGTAGAAGTGGTGCCTTGTTCTCTGGACAAAGCCGGCGTCTGTTTGCTGGAACTTTCCATCTTGGGAACAGGCCCTCCATTATGGTCTGCCATCACTCGAGGGCTGTCCGATACCATGGGGCAAGTGGCGTCTCCCGCTTGACCAGATCCCCTCCGAGGTATGTGTGGGCTTAGGCGGAGTGGTCCAGCTACTGCACGCAAATGCCGCGCGTGTTTATCCAACACTCGAGGAGCTCTTCATATCCTCGGGGTGAAGTCTCTCACTAGACCAAGATGGATCTAAAGAAAACCCTCATACTCCAATGTATTTAAATTATTCCACCATGATTCACGTTTTGAGATTTTCTGAATTGATTTTTTTTTTTTTTTATTGGTGCATGTATGCATATGTTAAAGTGTGGTGGAATGTGCTTATTGGACGTAACGAGACTGAATCTTGAGTGTTTGTATGACGCTGGCCCAATACGCCCGACCAAAGATTTCAACACCCATTGCTGATATGCCATAACTGGTGACTATGGTTTACTAAAGTTTGTTGACAGGAAGACTATAGATGCAAGGGAATATACTAAAAAATCTAACTGTCCCAGCCAGGACTCGAACCTAGATCTCCTGCTATTCGGGCCGGTGCATTTTCCACATATGCTACCAGGACAAGTCTTATAAGTTATTAAATTTCCCGCACTAGTGTCGAGAGTCTAACCTCCGATGCAGACAAATATATCGTCTTATGCTCGGAGAAGCTGACATTGTCAAGCTGTTTAAATGACTCTCGTTATTTACTTTAAATTTTAATTTTATAAATATTATTTTTTTGTGTTATTGAATCCCACGTAAATTTTAACATTGTTTAGTGCAAGGGAACAGATTTAGATCTTAGAACAGAGTTAGATTTTTATTCTGTCCCCTTGCACTAAAAATTGTTAAAATGTTCGTGGGATTAAATACCACTTGTTCTCAGCAATCAGGTACTTGAGGCACTGTCACCTTCGTGCTTGGGAAAACTCGCGTGAAGAGATGTTTACTGTAACATTTCTTATTGTTCGGCGATAGAAGTTGGTATAGTGATGGAGGGTCTCCTCAGTTGTACTTGAAATCATGCTTGTATTCTGAGCAAAGATTTCCTATCCAGTTAAAAATTAAAAAAAAAATTATTATTATTTATATCATTTACATAATTAATCATTATTTACATCACAAAATGAATCTTGATTGTAGATTGCCCCTCCCCCATTCTCCATCATCCCCAAGGTGGTTGAATGTAATGTTAAAAAAAAATAATACGAGTCGTATTGTTATTTTATATAAAATTAAGGAAATTGTTTGGAATATTAAACACTATCTTCTGTTTACTCTGGCTCTTAAATGTATTCAGCACTCAATATTTAATCTAACTTTATTTACTTTGAGTCTGTCGAAAAACAAAGGCTTGTAGAGGAATGAATTTATTATTAACTAGTTAAGACTGGAGGTCGTCTGATCGACCAGCACTTCATATTACCATGAGTTTTAATCAAACTTATCAGATGAAGGGCTTTGGGGATCACCTAGTGGATATGGTAGTCTATTGATTCCATTAATTAAGGGTTTAAGGGAAAAACAAACTTGTATTGTCGAGTCTTATACACGATGTGCTTTATTGGGCTATGGTGATTGCGTGTGTATGTGTATTTCGATTGTGGTAGTATACAGTCCTATAGTCACTATAGCTGTCAACGCGGGCCAAGCCTAACTCTTTGACAATTAAATTTTTATAATTGTCTATGACACAGGAGTTGCGTAAATTAAGCGAATTCCTCAGCATCGTAGTAGGTGAATATTACAATTTGTTTATTATTTTACGTAATCCCAACTCTTAAAAATATCTATTTTATCAATATACAAATATATTTTACTGATTTTAGAGACAAACGACGAGTTTCATTATTTTAAAATTAGTTTACAAAAGCTGAAACGAGAAATAATTGATTTCACTACCATTTTACTTTTCAGGTAATCGCCCATTCCTATCCGTCCAATTTTGCTCTTGTACGAAACTCGGCTTTTCCTTTTTACATTTAAAAGCTACATGTCGAATTTCCTTAGGAAAACATTTTTTTTTTAAATCCTCTCATGTGGAGAACTTTAACAGCTTTATCACTTCGGAATTTGCTTTATTTATTCACACATCCTTGGTGAGATAATTAATAGTGAATCTTTGGAGCACAGTCAAGGTTGATTGGAAAAAAACAACGTAAAAAGTGTATTTTGTATTATCTGCCGACTTTTCGGCTTACATTGTATAGTATTTTTTTTTTAAATCGATAATAGGAGTTGAGGTTTAGGGCTTAGAAGTAGGGTCCATAAACAGAAAATACCTAATTCGTTTTTCAACTTTTCATCGGTCTATGCTTGTATTTCATTCATTTTAGTTCAGACTAATATTATATTATATTATATTATAAATGTTATTAGTCATTGATATGTAAGAGTTGGCATGACATGACATCATATAATATAATAATTTCTGTGTATTTTTTTTATATTGGACAACTGTGTAGGAGCATATGGGGAGAAAGTTTTACTTCTTGAGAATGCAGACTTTTCCTCTCATCTATTGATCCGTTGAACTTTCTATTTTTATTTGACATTTGAATATTGTTATTCTTATCTATATTGATTGATCAATGAACTATATCAATATTGATATTGATATTTGAAGTTTCCATTGTGATTCTAATTATATTAGCCTAAAAATATTATCTAGCAAGTAGGAACTTCAAAATTTTGGCAATTAATCTCAAAATATGTATTTTCGGTTCAGTTACTTCTAAGTCAATTGCTAAGGGCTTATGGAGAAATATAGGAGAAATATGCAGAGGTGTTTAAAATTGGGTACACCTGTACAAAGTTCAGTGACCTTAATGGTTGTTACAGAGAAATAAATATAAATCGATACATTTTTTAAAATTTTAATCCAACCATGGAGGAGTATGTAGAAAGAGTATTTATCGTTTAATTACTGATCACTTAAGATTTATATTTAATTATTGAAATTTTATATCATACTTTTGAAGTAAACTTATAGGAAAGTAAGTATCAGGTACTTCAGATTTTTAAATACATTTAATTTGAAATCAGTTCCGAGTCAAACTAATTTCAGCATTGTGTGGCTAGCAATTTAATATTTGTCATATGTTTTACATTCTAATAGCTGAAAATATAGGTTCCAATTCAGTTCCTCACACTCGCTCTCTAAGGGACATGTAGTATATAAATTCTCATGTAGTATTTTTCATTTTAAAATAATAAAAATAAATGTTATCCTTTATAATGTAAGTTAATATATATATTATATATGAAATGCAAGTCTGATATGGCCTCTGTAGGTGGGGTTGTCGCGTTCCTCCCCTCTAATCACTCTCTGAAGGGATCTCTGATTGATTCCTCGTCTCCTTTGATCCTCTCTCCTTGATTGAGATGTAGTGGCGCTTGCTACAGCTCTCCTCCCCGGCCAATGAGGCCTCTCGTATCCCCTCCCCCTGTCTCTTTGGTGTCCTGTATTCTCAATTCCACAATTCCTCTTCCCTGTATCCTTCCTTTGGCTGGTTTTATAGATTTTGTATGATATCATATGGGTTTGTCTCATTTCCTCTTCTCTGTATCCTTCCTTTGGCTGGTTTTATAGATTTTGTATGATATCATATGGGTTTGTTTCATTTCCTCTTCTCTGTATCCTTCCTTTGGCTGGTTTTATAGATTTTGTATGATATCATATGGGTTTGTCTCATTTCCTCTTCTCTGTATCCTTCCTTTGGCTGGTTTTATAGATTTTGTATGATATCATATGGGTTTGTCTCATTTCCTCTTTACCACTTGTTCCCTCTATCTCCTGAGCTAATAATAATACTAACAAATCCCTTCACTGTTTGGGTTGGGATGGAAATGTCTTTTTTAACTAGTTTTATTTATAATTCAGCATAATATAACTTCTTTAAATCCACAATTCTATGGTAATTTTCACTCTAGAAACGGGGAAAATACAAGCTAGAAATGGAACTTCTTAGATGATTTTAGTTGGGGTTCGGTCAAGGTAGATTCAAAAAACAAATTTAAGAAATGTACTTTTTAATAAAGGATTATCTGCCGACGTTTCGGCTTACATTGTAAGCCATCTTCAGGGCTATCATGAAGATGAGAGAGTACGTCCTGCCCCTAAGTTCACATTTCCATGACTGATTAAATGGAATATTTTTATTTAATGGCATGATCTTTTTTTTTTCTTTTTTTATCTCTCGACATAGATTATACAAATAAGTCGTCAGCACCATTACTATTTACATGTATCAGCATGTTTTTATGCTTCGAAGGTGATTATAGTAAATGCAAACATAGATATAGATAATCAGGTTCCAGTAACGAGTGTCCTATTTTTTTGTCCTTTGGCCCTACCTTGATACCGCTTAATTTTATTTATTTTTTAGGAGGGAAAAATTGATTATTGGATTCTTACTGAGTCATTAGCCTGCATAGATGACATAGTAGGACAAAATTTTTTTTTTTTTCCATTCTCGATTTGAAAAAGAGCCGCCAATTCAGAACAAAATACCCAAGTGTATTTCTTTTAATTGACACTGCGGTTTCTAACCCCACCGTTGTCAGAGTTGGCGTAATATATAAATCTGCCTCGTACCATAGATGTTTAAAATAGGATGGTTACCCCTAGTTGTTCCCGACTATTGGTTCCAAGTACCCTTTCCCCATGTTTAATGAATGTTATGTCAGATTAAAAGAAAGAAATTGCACAATTGACTTAGCCACAGGTCTTCGGACTCGGAATTAGTTCACTAGAATCACACAGAGGCTACTCTTGTTCATCAAGCCACGAAAATATACATTGTCTCTTACCTAACATAAATTCATTCATGGTCATATAATGACGTACTATTTTTGGGATCTCGGGCTGAGGTGGAACCTAGTCCAGTAGACAACCTTGGATAAGTTGCAGGCCTTGTGAGGCCTCACTGATAGGATTCTCCCATTCACTCTCGTGAACATGACATCGCTTACAATTCTGGGTCTGCAGATGCGAGTAAACCAGAACGGTAGAACTCGTAAAGAGAACGTTAATTCCCATCTTCAATTGTTGTTGCAATTCCAGAATTTTATTGAATTTTGAGGGATTTGTCTGTTGTCTTTGGTCTTCCAGGAGTTCTGACCAATTTCCCTGTCATACGTAGATCGATCGACCCCCCAGGAGCAGTTGGAAGTTATTTCAGACGAGACCGATATGTCAGTGATATTTGACCCGTCACTGCAATGACCGCAAATCGAGGTATATGTATGTCTGGAGGATTGCAGCTGCACTTTGACTACTCGCCGAGTCGGTCTCCCGTCTGCATTCTCTCTCCTGGAAGACTTTCCTTCCCCGTCAGCCCTTCACCCAGGGTAGAAAGATACCCCCCGGCAGGCGCCGTGCAATCACTACTTTGGCCGCCCTCATCGAGTGTATCTAATAAACCTCTTGGCTACTGATGTCTTTGAAGAGTTACCCAATCTTGCTTCATTTCTTCATTTGGAGTACATTGAAAAATCATTATTTTTAAGCAACTTTAGTAATGCATAAGGTTAGGGGAAAGCTAATATATATATATAATATATATATATGATAGAAGGTATGATAGTTATATATATATATATAACTATCATACCTTCTGTAATCCGTCTTCATTGGTTTCTGCAAACCATATTTTGCCAACAGAAGATGGTTTGCAGAAACTAATGAAGACGGATTACAGAAGGTATGATAGTTATATATTCATTGGTAGATATAATAACTCTTTATATAACCCTGGGATTTAATACTACAACTACTACATTGTTTATTTAAAAAAATAGATAAAAGGAGAAAAAATACGAGAGTCTAATAATTAGCTAACAATGTCAGCTCCTTCGAGCATAAGACGATATATTCGTCTGCCTCGGAGGTAAGACTCTCGATACTAGTGCGGGAAATTTAATAAATTATCAGACTTTTCTCGGTAGCATAAATGGTAAATGCACCGGCCCGAACAGCAGGAGATCCAGGTTCGAGTAAGATGTTACATTCGTCTTTCTCGGGGGGGTTAGACTCCCAGTAGAGTGCGAAGAGTAGAAGGAATCATAGGAATCATCTCGGGTTCGAGTCCCAGCTGAGGTAGTAAGATTTTTTTATTTATTCTATTCCCTTGCATTTATTGTATAAAATTAACGTGGGATTAAATACCACAATTAATATCAGTACTTGAAACGTGAAATTCTATACAAATTCCAATTACTTTGTTCATTTTACTATTACTTTACTTTACTCTTGATACAATTCTAAACTGAAAAATAGAAAATCGTCTTTTTTTTAAATATACCTCTTGTTAAGTTTTTAGTGCAAGGGAATAGAATAAAAAATCTAACTGTCCCAGCCAGGACTCGAACCTGGATCTCCTGCTATCCATGCCGGTGCATTTACCAATGCACTAGTGCGGGAAATTTAATAACTTATCAGACTGGTCGGGAGCATAATTGGTAAATGCACCGGCTCGGATAGCAGGAGATACAGGTTCGAGTCCTGGCTGGGACAGTTAGATTTTGTATTCTGTCCCCTTGCAGTAAAATTTACTTGGGATTAAATACCACAAAAAAATAATATTTATAAAATTAATAAATATTCTGGATGTAAACCCCTGCCCGTACGTTTTGTTTGGCCTTCGTATGTGTATCAATTATTCCTTATTGAAATATCCCTCCTCTGCAGTGTGCCCGAGATCTTATGGCCCTCACTTGTGCAGTTCGGTGCTACAATCCGGTAAGCCCAGCCACATCATCTCACGCTGAATATTAATGGCTGTTCTCTAGCGCAACTCCCATGAATCTTCTCCCCTTAATAAATCTTCTTAGATCTGCCACAGGAGCGCGGAACACCACCGATATCTGTCAACTGAACATTTCATTTCTGACTTTTATCTTCCGCCACTCAAACAAGTTGTTCTTTTTTCTTGAGTTATTTTCTCTAGGGATTTTTTTAACAGTGTGACTTTTACAATGTGTCATTGATTTATCTCATTTATCTTGTAACATCACATTTATTTCCTATATTATTACCTTAATAGATTATATTTTAAGCACTATCAAAATCATAACCTCTACAGAATGAGATGTAGAGTTTATTGTTAATTATTATATTATAATAATGATTATTAATCAACCTTGACCAAACCCCAACAAAATTTCTGCTAATTAGATGTTTACTCTTCATGGCAATTATAATTCCAATATCTACCGAAAAAATTAATAATAATAAATCTATCTCTTATATGCCGCAAATGAAATTTCTCGGAAATGATGTGGTCCAAACTTAAATTTAGGAAATAAGTTTTTTTTTGTTCTGACGATGTGTATAATTTCATAGGAGCTTTATCCATCAATCCGCCATTTTTTAATTACCCGATTACTTAAATTTAATAGCAACAGAATTTTGAGGTTTAATGTTAAAATGGTGTTTTGCGTACGTTTTGAACGTGACATTTTATATTCCCTTAGTTTTCGTCCTATCTCCAACGGTTAACATGTTAATTGTGTTGGGGGAGGGGACAAATACAGCAAATGTAACTCTCATTCATTTATTACATTATGTAATTCGTATCTAGGCTTAATGTAGTGAAATTTTAATTGATAAAAAAAGTATTTAGCCTGTCCTAGCAAACGAAAAATGTAATATATACTTGACTCTTTTAGGAGATAGTTATATTTTCGAGGCGATAACTCCTATTTATCTTGGAATTCTACCCAGATGGCATAATTGTCAAATATGCATTCTGTACTCTCAAGGCTTTTTTCTTATCTCCACCATTTGTAGCCCGCTCAAAGAGACAATTTTAAATTTTATAAATATTGACAATCATATTACAATGTCAGCTACTCCGAGCATAAGACGATATATTCGTCTGCCTCGGAGGTTAGACTCTCTACACTAGTGCGGGGAATTTAATAACTTATCAGACTTGACCCGGTAGCATAATTGGTAAATGCATCGGCCCGGAAAGCAAAAAAATCCAGGTTCCAGCCCTGGCTGGGACAGTTAGATTTTTTTATTCTGTTCCCTTGCTCTAAAAATTGTCAGACAATTTTAAATTTTCTATCGCTCCCATAGTGTTATTTAATTTAATGAATCCATGTTAAAGTAGACTATCAAAGATATTTAGAGTAGATGCCATTGTGGAATAATTCGCAGTTTTCCTTCAGGTTATGAGCGCCTTTTCTTTCACAGATAAAGAAATGTGGGATTTTAGTCAGTGACTGATTTATATTATTATTATTAGATGATTTTAGTTGGAGTTCAGTCAAGGTAGATCCAAAAAAACAGATTATTAAAAGATTATCTGCCCACGTTTCGGCTTACATTGTAAGCCATCTTCAGGGCTATCATGAAGACGAAAGAGGACGTCCTGTCCCTAAGTTCACATTTCCATGATTGAGTCATGGACCGAACCCGAACTAAAATAATCTAATAATAATATCTACGGTCAAAAAACTCTCTATTTCATTATTTTATTGTTTGCGTATATGTCCTTTAGTTAGTGACGTATCTCAGGTGTACTTCGTTCTTCATCTTCAACTTCGTATCTCACGTAATTTGGTTAAACATGTTCATTCCCCCCCCCCACTAGCAGTGTAGATCTCTCTCTCTCTTTCCACTAACCCCTAAGTTCCCCCTACCTCCCTCCCCCCCTTCCGAAATTTAAGTTTACCAGCCTCACCCCTGAATGCTGTCGTGGGCTCTCTCACAGCCCGTACATTTGCCGGGGAGTGTGAGAGGGGAGGGGGGAAGCTCACTGGATTTCCCACCCGACTTGAGTTATGCCAGCTACGTAACAAGTTTACAAATAGTCTTGTTCTTGTTTATTTTAGTTCTCCGTTCGCTCAACCCCGCATTCCTCAGATTATCCTCTTTTTTTTTTCTGTGTGAGCTCTCCCCTTTCTCGTGTCGGCGACTGATTTGTGTGCAGCAGCCAGCTGTTGGGGAGGAAATATCACTGTTATAAACTGCCTGATAATACTCCGACACAGATTAAGTAGTCGCCGTAATTAAATGCCTCTAATGGCCGGTCATTTAGCCATTTCTCTAGAGGGATTCTAGTGCACACATGTCCGCTATATTTAATTATGAGAAATCTTTTTTTTTTATTTTCGTAAATTTCTAATTTATTGCTTCGTTCGTTAATGGCTAAAAATGTAAACGATTTTTTAAAATTTGTTACTTTTCAAACCCCTTTCCCAAATCATATTTCAGCCATTACTAACATACCGAGATAGAAGTTTAAAAAATACTTATTTCATAAATTACGGATGCCATAGAGATCCAACTGATATCCGTAATTTATTTACGAGACGGGACGTCGTGTCACCAAGATCCCATATTCATGTTGGCTGATAATTAAAAAAATACACTCTTTTATTTAGATTGTATTTTTAGATCTACCTTAACTGAACCTCAACAAAAAAAATCTACTAGTAGTAAGATTTTGTTATTTTAAATATAGTTTGAAATCTGTTGTATTTACTTTGTTATTTTTCTTTATAAAAACTTTATAAGTAATTTCAACTAGAATACACTTAAACGAAAAGCGCTCATGCCAGTTGGGTATCCAGGAATGTAATTTTGAGGGTTGAACGACCCCCTCCCCTCTTCAACTCCTTGCATGTCTGGGAGTCAGCTTTATCTTGCTTACCTTCTTCATTGTTCTTTCAAGCGTATGAAGTCAAAATAGTTATTTATTGTTTCATATTTCTGTCATTCTTTACGGAAAGTGACATTTGTCTTATAATATAGTTAACATGATGAGCCTAGAGGATGGGAAGTGTCAAGTGTAGAAAGGCGAATCCCCTGTCATCGCCCCCTGGGTATTGGCTGTCGGTGTCACCCACACCACCTCTGCTGCGATCTCCTCCGCAGGATAGCGCTAGTCTCCAGTCTGACCTTGGCCTGGTGCAGTGACCTCGGACTCCAGGAAGAGAGAGTCCACCGTCTGGGGGCCGTCTGATACCCCCCTCGAGTCTAGTCGCGGCCGACTTGGCCTATGTCTCTTGGACTTTCACCCCTCGAGACCAGCTTCAACACTCCTTGACTGAATGTACAAGAGTGTGGTACCTCCTCTCCTGAGTCAGCTCACCTTGACACCTCTTCCAAAGGTTTTTTGGATTTTCTTGCTAGTTCGTCCGCTTAGATGTCCAATTTTGTTCGACCTTTCTCCCTGACTTGAGGGTATGAGATGCTCTCTCTATTGGAGTATATGTGAGCATTGTTATCCTGCTGATACATTGCTAAAACAGAGAAATAAACGATATCCTTTGATAAACTAGCTAAAAATAGTCGTCTATCTCGCAGGAGCAGCGCAGATGTCCCATGCGTCATTAAAGACACGCAAAAAAAGAGTATCTATATGCGAACGGCGAGAAAACATTAGTGTATCTGGCGCCTAAAACCCGTTCTTGGCTGATGCGTCACTAAGACGTAGTTAGATTTTCTTGGATTTTTTAATACCCATTTTTGCTACACAAAATCTGGGAGGCAGTCCCCCGCTCTCTCACTTAATAAAAAACAGACGGATGGGCTAAGCAATAAAAAAAGTTGTTTGTGATGCTGGGCTACCTCTTATTGACGTCACGAAGCACTTCCAGTGCCGTATAAATCAAGGTTTATTCCGAACGGATCCTCACTGTACTCCTATTTCGGTACAGTGAGGGTTTGAGATGATTCTAACAATTTATATGAGGCGTTTAATAGAAAGTGAATGGTGTACTTAAGAAAATTGAACCAAGATAATGTGACCTGCGCACTATTTTTTGAAAGTGTTTAGTTGTCTCTTGTAAAATTACCGGAGATCTTACGTTTCGCGTAAAAGTAGAAGTAAACGATATTTTTCTTCAGACTAAACAAGTCTGTTTGGTTGAATACCGTCTTATGTATCGGTGTGTATCTAACACATATGTATGAATGTTTGTCCTATGTTTGATAATGTTTGCGTATTGTCAGATAAATACATTAACATGACATTTTATCAAATAAATACATATAATTTTTATCAAAATGTTTTAGATTGCTGCAGAAAATTGCAATCCCGATATAAATATCAGTTATTTCTATCAAACCTTCTATTATCCGTCTTCATTGGTTTCTGCAAATTATCTTCTGCAGAAACCAATGAAGACGGACAATAGAAGGTATGATAGTTCTATATTCATTGGTAGTCATAATAACTCTTCAGATTAGTTACATAAGTTATTTCGCTTATTCGAGCTTTAAGCTTTACTGAAACCGATCAAGACCAATCGTACCCTTTGCCCTTGTAACTTCCATCATTATTTATAATTCTAGGCATTTAGCAATGATTTCTATGTTCTCAAAAAGTAAGATAGTATTCAGATAAATTTTAAAATTTGATAAAAGCTTCTGACGTTCTCATAAATTATTCTTCGCTAAGAAACTTTTTGAGATATGGTATTGAAAGAAATTCAAAAATGTACCAAAAGGTTCTGTTTTGGGTCCTCTTCTGTTTTAAGTTATGATTTATAACATGTCAGAATTCTTTTTTCTTTTCAGTGCACTGTATTGGTGATACATTGTAAATATGGCCGAAACAAGTGAAAGTTATCAGGAATATTAAATGAAAAAAAAAAAAAAATTACGGATTTTTAATCATCCGGCTTTTTCTGAAAGTATATATTTTTGGGAATTGTTCTTGATAAAGAGATATCCGTTGAGATAATGACTCTGCAGGATCCTGTGGAGCATTATCCACCTGGATGAGAGGAAGCTTGTGTGGTGTGTTAATGAATCTCAACTCGTGGCCTTTTTTGGCCTGTCCCATTCACTCTGTTCGTGGCCTTCGAGGCCTTCTCTGTGGATGGAGTCGACATGCTTCTTCCGTTCTCAGCCTAGGGCTAGGATGCTTTAGACAGTCCTAAAGCCGGAGTCGGATACGGATTACACTGTCGGTCTATCATCCAAAGGGAAGTGTAAGGGGTCTAGAGTTATGCTAGACGTAATTTTAGGACTGTGAATGTCTGAAAATCAATCCCCTTGGAAAATTTATTTTTAATACAAGCTATAAAATTAATTAATGAGTTATCAGTGTATATGTAGTGTTTATCAATGAATGATTTTTAAAAAAATTATTTTTCCAGTTAACAAAGAATAATTGCATTTTATCGGAAATTTAAATGTATTTTATTGATATATTTGTATTGCTGTATTGTCTTTGCGAGTCCCGCTGTTTGCCATTATTTCTAGCAATGGCCTCTTCAGCCGCCGTGCCCCAGAGTGACAGCTGTCCTACGCGCGGTGGTGTCGGATTGCAGTGTACGTCCTTGCGCTGTCACAAGTAGCCCAGACGGATCTCCTTACACTCGTACTGTGTGTCTGTGGGCTTCCGCACCCCCCCCCTCCCCCTCCCCACGCCAATGTCATCCCGGTCGAGGTCTCTCCGGCAAGCAGGAGATCCAGGTTCGAGTCCTGGCTGGGACAGATAGATTTTTTATTCTGTTCCCTCTCATTAATTGTTTTAAATTTACGTGGGATAATGAACCACAACCAAATAAATATTTATAAAATAAATCTTAATTTATCACATTCTGTTAACATCTTGTAATTTGATGATATAGAAAAATTACAATAGGAAAAAATAAATATTTAGAACGTCTAAATATTATAATATTTTACAATATATGTCTTATTAGACATCTTATAAAACTTAAGGGGTCGGTGCGTTCGTGCTTGTGCGTGCGTGGGTTTGTGTCTTCGCTTTGTGGTGTCCACAAGTTTTAAAAATAATTGTATTCGTAATTGACTGACATCGATCTAAGGGAAAGTAAGGAGATCTTAAATAAATAAATAAAATTAGAAATAATTTTTTTTTAAATATCAAAATTACTGCAGCTAGAAAAAAATGTATGANTAAAAAATTTTAAAAAAATGTGAATTTCGCTTGGTAGAGAAGCTGTCCAATGGCAGTACTCCTAAATCACTATTTACAATTGTTTGTTTTGTTCGTTTTCTTTATTTGTTATTAGGAAGTGTTGGCGATAAGGAGTTTTCCATTCGGCAGATATTCCTGTTCCTATTCAGGCGGCGTGGTGGGTTGTCAGGATGGGTAATATTGGATGGAGCCCAAAGGCTAAAGGATTGGGATGCATGGAAAGGTCTGTTAGCCCTCTTGGAATAAAGTTCCAATCTGAATGCCAACTATATTTAGTTTGAAAGCCTAACGCCCATTTAAACATTATTCAGAGTAAACGAGAGAGTGAAAACTCGTTGGAGAGATTTTTCTCTTACTTAGTTCGTTACAATCTTATGCCTGACTTTGGAAGGAGCAGGTCTGAAATGGAAATTCCGACCTCTCAGGAGTACTCGGAAATCCCGGCTTTTAGCAGAAGCAAATATTGAGTAATGAGTTTTTCTATGGGTCTCGTTATGGAAGCCCTAAAATTCCCGCCTTTTCATTTCTTCAGCCCTCCTTTTTCTTCTCGTTCACTACTGAGTATTCAACAAAAACTTTTCCCGTTTGATGCGTCATTAACCTCTTTGGAACGAGTTTCAGATAACTCCTCCTAACCCAACCTAACCTTTTGTGGTAGTTAGTCCTTGAGGGACTTTCGTTCAGGCACTTCTTAATTATAAAACTTCATTAGTAATTACATTATGCACATTTTGTGCAACTTTCACTGGTTGATATTTACAATATAAGTTAATAAAATAAAAAATATGTTATGATTTTTAAGAGAGATGTTTAATTAGGTAAGTAGGAGTGCTGAGAAGGCCCTGGTTACACAAGGCTGGCTATTGGTGAATAAAATAATGACTTTTAATAAAATATCCCTAATTTATTATCAATTACTAATGCTTACTGCTAGTGAACAATCTATTACTATTATCATTATATCTACTATACAATTAAAGATAACTACTATTTATTACTCTCATCCTTATACTCTCCGTCTTCATTGGTTTCTGTACACCGTCTCCCGTTGGCCATTCAACTCTACGAATACGGACCGTGACAGTGAACACATGTATTCGGCCAGAAGATGGACAATGTCCGAAAGCGCTCGCCAACGGGAGACGGTGTACAGAAACCAATGAAGACTGAGAGTATAAGGTATGAGAGTTCTATATTCATTGGTGGTAGAAATAATAATAACTAATTATTACAGCTACTTCGCTATGATTAACAATAAATCCTTATCACAACAATATATAAATATTTTCAAATGGAGAGTTTTTTGACCGTAGGTATTATTATTAGATTATTTTTGTTGGGGTTTGGTCAAGGTAGATCCAAAAAAAATACTAATTTTTTTGTATCTACCTTTACCGAACCCCAACAAAAAACTTCTAATATATAAATATAGGATTTAGGCCTAGAATGTTCTATACCTGCGGATGTCCAGGCCGGCCCTGACTCGTCCAGGGCCTCCTCTCTGGCGGGTCTGGACCTTCTTCATAACTGTAAATTACGTTCGCTGATGCTTAAGAAGAAGTCTATGTCGAATGTGGTTAAACTCAACGCCTAGTTATGGAATTTTGCTGATTAAAAAAAAAACTTTTTTTTTTTGTTGTGAATTTTGCACTTTCCACTTTTCCCTTCCCTATAGGCCTGGAATGAGTCTTAGTGACCTCTACTTGAAGTTGATCACTTATCTCAATTATGATAACTCGTCCATCTCTTGGGAAATCCGCTCAGTTAATTCTTTCCATCAAATTCTCTGCTTTCTCTTCCGTGTGACTTCCTAAGGAAATCCTTGGCTTGATGGAAGATTGACCAAAGTTCTATTACGCCATCTTGTTAGTGGAAGTCTGTGCGTGCCTTTCGCCCTTGGTGATGTCTCGAAGGGGTACGCCCTACGCCCCTGCCCTTGACTTACTTCTGTTGTCATCCTCTTTCCATTTCTCTATCTCTATTTTTCATTTACACGCATCCATTAGTTTTTGATGCAATTTGCCATAAGAATTCTTTTTTTTTTTTGTTGTGATCAGATTATGGAAACGGGGGTGTGGTGGTTTAAAAAAAAAAGAATGAAAATTTAATTATATTAATATCCGTTTTTATTTTAGTTATAACAAAGTAGGAAAAAATATTATTATATAAATTTGGAGGTAAATATGTTGACCTTCAAGTTCTATGAAGAATTTGGTCTTGATAGTTGATGATTTAAATTAATTTGTTACCAAAAAAAATTTTTTTCCAGTCATGACGTGGACTCTGTTGTGCAGGAGTCCCTCTCTCTCCATCCTATTCGCCCTGTTGAAGGCCTGAAATCTTAACCGAAACGTTGGCTAAAATAAAAAAATTTTTTGGTTACAATTTAGTTGTTAATTCTTCTACTGATAATCATTATCTTCATTATTATCTATTACATTTTTTGAGATAAACGCTTTTTAAGGAAGATACAAATGCGAAGATATAACTCACCGTACGCTCTTTTCTACTCCTTCCAGTACAGAAATGGTACCGATCTTGTATTTTGTTTTTTTTATTTAGATTCATTGATCTCTCCTGCTTATGGGATACAATTCGACATTACCCTGATTTATGTACATCTTTGTTAAATATGGGAAATATGCTGCTCCTGCATGGCTGAAATTTTAGTTCATGGTGTAAGGAGCTATAATTATTTAAAATTATACATTGACTATAGTTTAAAAAAAAAAAAAAAAAAAAAAATCATAATCTCTTGTGTATAGAAAGGAATTCAGTAATTGTAGTTTTTTTGTTTTTGTTTTTTCATTTGGGAGGGTTAGCAGGTCAAGGGAAATGTGACTAAATACACAGTAGGATATTGTTTTATAAAATGTGAACATTATCTTATACTATTGTCTATATGCTTATTATTGTCATTTATTTTACAACAGAAATTTTGTTACTATAGTTAATAATCTACATCAATCTCTGGGGGACTATCCCTGAAAGTAAGAAAAAATTTTTGAAGTTTCTTTATAGGTAACAACCAAAGTCAAAGGGAAGGACTATCTAAGTAACT
>KZ806980.1:327475-342617 GCA_000696205.2 Oncopeltus fasciatus
ATATATATATATACACATATTATAGGAAATTAAAAATTCAAATTCCATCTTGCTAAATATATTTTTACATTCCATTTTATTATATTTTTTTTTTTATGATATAGTAAAAATATTTGAAACAAAACACTATAGTATTCACTTTAATATTTTGTTTAGCATAACAATAGTATAGATGTAACAATTTAATAGGGATATCAGAGTAGACATATCATTTAAGCAACTGATTATTTAATTTGTCTGCTCACAAAGCTTTTCTGCTTCCTGTTTGGATATCTAGATTTCTCTGAGAAAATAGCCTGATCCCTCATCTATCATCTGATGAAGACAGAAATCTGATAATCTGATAGTTTATTTGTGGGATGACAGGGGAAGTTGTCACTTTCTGGAATCTATGTTACCAAGTTTAAAATTTTATTTTTCTTTAATCTACCTACCATTTCCCTTACAACTAATGCACTCATCGAGTTATTGATTTTTTTTTTTCAATTAAAAGAAATTGAAGGTAGTCTTGCGTAATTTTCATTAATCATAAGCAAAATTTTATATTATTACATCTTGCTTGTCAGACCTCAGCTAGGTGTACTGTTGGATAGATCAGTAATTATTAATTGTTTCAAATAGTCAAAAAGAACTATATTTTTTTTTGTCTTTAAAAAAATATATATATATTTTTTATAGTCAANCTTTGCTAATTATTTTATTATTATATTATATATTGATTATCTTTTAACTTGACACTCATGAAGCAAATGAGTCTTTCTATTATTTTTAGACCATATATATATTTTTCTACCCTTACTATGCACAGAGATGAGTAATATGTTTTGTATTTTTTGTTGTTTAGAGTAAAAATAATGGTTTGATCAATTTTTAATTTTGTCTAAATATTTTCTGAATTATATCAGTTATGGTGAATGTTCAAATAAATATAATATTTTAAGTTCTCTGGAATAGTAAATATTTGTCTTATGATTGTATGTTTTTCTAGGACCTGGTGAAGTCTCACCTAATGTATGCAGTGCGCGAAGAAGTTGAGGTGCTGAAAGAGAAAATAGCAGAGCTGATGGAGCGCATCAGCCAATTGGAGGCAGAAAACGCCACTCTGAGGGCAGGTGCCAGTCCTGAAACACTGGCCCTTCTCCCACCACCATCACAGACCTCCACCACCAACAACCCTTAGGTCAGTGGAAGTCTTTACCGTTGTCGGCTATCTCTGCTATTTCTTCTCCCTTAAATATGGGTCATATTTAGTGCTCAAATGTTTTTTAGAGCTTTATAGTTATCTGATTTTTGGCAACTGGTTTGCCTGTCAGTTTTCTCTAAGTATCTTGAATTGTCTGTCTAATAAATGAATGAATTTATTTATAATAATATTAATTAATTTCCTCATTGAAAAAAAAAAGAAGTAAAAATGTAGGCTTTTCAATCAATATTTTTTATTAACTACCTTTTTATTATTATATGAATTTTAGACAGAAAATGTGTCTCATTCAATCAATGTATATTTCATTTATTGAGGTTTCCTATGCCTAAAGAGATAGTTTTTTATTTGGTATTTTCCTATTTGTTTGTCTGAAACCAGAATAACTAAAATCTGGTACGCTGGTATGATACCAGTTAAAATTATATTTGTAAGCTTTAAGAATAAAAAAGGGGAGTTGTACCCAAAAATTTGTATTATGAAGAATAACTGTTATATTAATTTTTTCCCCTTAATTTNCTTATGATGTAATTAATGTGTTAATTGATGTCTTTAAAATATTGGATTTTGGATTATGTCAGAGTATACAAGAAACTTTTGCTAGAAGCATGGCTTATTTAATGTTTACCTTAAAACTTATTTTTATATTATCTATAGATTATGTTTCATTTTATTTTGGTGTTAAGAGTCATTTAATAGGTTTTTTAATTTCAGCCTAAAAATTATTGAACTAATATCTCCATTATTCTTAATTGTAGTTTATAAAACTGAAGAGGATTCACCAACAGAAAATAAGATGCATATGTTCAATGTCCCACATTATAAGTAAGACTATGATTTTTTCATCTAACATAAAAATTCAAATTTCGCTTATTATTTTTCTGAATATTTTTTAAAATATATTTTTGGTATAAGTACTTCGGTATGTCACCTGTTTTGAAAAAAAGTGAGTTCTAGTTTGAAAATTTCAGAGTGGGGCTTGCATGGATGAAATAGCAGATTTTCAATATAAAATTACATCATATTTAAAAAGTGTTATTTCCTTAAATATTGTATGATACATTTATGATAGATTTTATTTTAACCATATTCTCATCAGTGATTTTTAAATTATCTAAATTTACGTGGGATTAAAGACCACAAAATAAATAATATTTATGAAATTAAAATTAAAAATAAATTAAGAAGAGTCATTTAAACAGCTTGACAATGTCAGCTCCTCCGAGCATAAGCGATATATTCGTCGGCCTCGGAGGTTGGACTCTCGACACTAGTGCGGGGAATTTAATAACTTATCAGACTTGTCTCGGTAGCATAAGTGGCAAATGCACCGGCCCGGATAGCAGGGGATCCAGGTTCGAGTCCTGTCTGGGACAGTTAGATTTTTTATTCTGTTCCCTTGCACTAAAAATTATCTAAATTTACGTGGGATTAAAGACCACAAAATAAATAATATTTATGAAATAGTGATTTTTAAACTTGTGCAAAAAGTATTTTTCTATTATTATTAAAGTCACCTTCCCCAAACCCCCCTTTCTCCACATAAAATTCTAGCCTGATTTTATTTCCAACAATATTGTCTAATAAATGAACTACTTGTTATATTTGTGTGAATTGAATTATATAGTTAAATAAAATGTAGGATTAAAGTATTAGGAAAAATAATGGACTTAAAAAAAGTAAAGGCATATGCCTAAGCCCTGATATAACTCTGAGCCTAATCTTAATATAAAAGCAATCAGATGGTTGGTCCTTGGTTTAATTTTAATCCTTATTTTTATGTTATTTAAATTTAAATATATGATTATTTATTTATGAATATATAATTATCTCTTTTCAAGTAACCTTAACTGCTTTTTCAAACTTTGAGATGTAGAATATTGCAATGAGCTAATAGCTGACCCATATTGGACAGTAGTAAACAAGTATTTTTTCTTTTCTACACTTCTCACTCAAAAAATTCTGACTTAAAAAAAAATTATAAAGGTCTTTTCCTGAAAGCTTGCAGGAATGGAGAGCTATGAGGCATAATCTCTTAATGCAGATAGATGAGAGGAAAAAATTACTTATGGTAATTGTGAAGAAATAAAATGTATAATGTACAATTAACCTACAAATTAGGCCTTATTAATAGTTACAGGTATTGGTAAGCCATTGCAAAAGAATTTGGTTACGCTGTCTCCTGTACAGTGATACTGGGCTAGGGAGGTGGGAACCTATTCTCACACCATAATGAGAGTAAATATCATATTCAATTGTTAATTTATAAATCAGTATAATTAATTAATTGAATATAACACTTGATTAATAATTACTTCTGAGTTAGTTGTGAATTATATGTTTTAAATGTGGGATGCAACCAATAAAAATGTACAAATACTTTTATTGTTGTTGAAAAGAAATCATAGATGTGTGATAAATGAAAGTGAAATATACTTAAAATAGTCTCTCTAAAAAATTTTCCACATTGGAAAGAAAATAATAATACAAGTTCCCCTGGATTAGAGGAAAAGGTTTTATGTCAGAGAGCCAGGTCTGGTAGCAATTGAAGATTGTCTTTCATAAGCCGTAAAAAGGTGATGTCAGATAAATGGTGAGATGACGATTACAAATAAATTAGTCTTTAACAAAAGTATATAGTTCTTCAAAATGCTATAGTTGTGGTGATAATCAAATACAGAATAACTTACCCTTAAACACAAAGCTGCACACTCCAGGCCGAGCATAACCGAAGAAACCTGATGCATAACGAACATGTCAACACTGTATTTTACACTGTCATAATAATTGTTAATTTATGATTAATAATACAATTCTTTAATTATTTACTCTGTCCTCAACAAATATCAAAATAAGAATTATGTACTAGTAAATTAACTTTCTTATCAATGCTTTAGTAAATACGAATCTATATTAGTGCTTTTAATCCTTGTTATTCAGGGGTTTATAATAAAAACTCATTTAAACTTATGTAGACTAATATTAAAATATTAAAAATCTAGTTTTGAAGTAAACTTTTCTAAGCCACATAAAATGTATGTGTCTGTTAAAAATTCACCTGCTCAATAAATTTAAATTTATAAAAATATAGTGGGTGCCAATCTAAACCAAACTATCTCAAGCTTGGCACAATGGTTTTTAATTTAATATTAGATAGGCTTTTATAGAGAAATGGTTGTCTCTCCAGTGTCATGTGCATTGTAGAGTGTTTACCTCCAGATAGAGAGCCACTCCCCCATAACCCAAAGATAGGAATTTTTATTAAAAGTAGGAAATTTTATATATTTATATTGACTTGTATTTATTTGGGTAGATTGTAGAATAGCTAGGTATTCTATAGTAAAAAATTGTAGCTTCAGTTTTCCTTAATTCTTCCTCCCCCCTCCCCTCATTCTTCACATATTTAGATCTTTACCTGGGCACTGCAGCATTTCGAGTTTCTCTTTTTATGTTCATCTTGAGCCATAGTGCATTACTGTGCTTTTACTGCCTTAGCATGATAATGATTTATATGGGTAAAGAGATGTGTAAAAATATTGATAATTATCATTTTTTTTCATAATTGATTATTTTCCATAAACACCTTTATTTTCTATATTTTTATTTTATTGTGAAACTTTGCTTATTTGGAGACTTAATTGTAATGTCCTAATTCTTACCGTATAATTCCTAAGTATGATCCTCATAGGTTAAGGATTAGGAACCCATATTTATTTTTGTCTCATAGGTAAAATCATATCGTTCATATGATGTATAACAGTTATTCATAAATATTGTTGTTATCATGAAGATAAACATTTCATTTCTATAAACCTGTCGCTTAGATGACTATAATCTCAACACATTTGAAAGACTGAAAGTTAAAATGGAATGATCAATGTTGAGAAGTTAGATCATTTCCACTCATAATTTCTTTTAATATATTATTAAACTACTTATTTCGTTTAATAATATTTTAAAATAAATTATATGTGTGTGTGTGTGTGTGTGTGTGTGTGTGTGTGTGTGTGTGTGTGTGTGTGTGTGTGTGTGTGTGTGTGTGTGTGTGTGTGTGTGTGNTGTGTGTGTGTGTGTGTGTGTGTGTGTGTGTGTGTGTGTGTGTGTGTGTGTGTGTGTGTGTGTGTGTGTGTGTGTGTGTGTGTGTGTGTGTGTGTGTGTGTGTGTGTGTGTGTGTGTGTGTGTGTGTGTGTGTGTGTGTGTGTGTGTGTGTGTGTGTGTGTGTGTGTGTGTGTGTGTGTGTGTGTGTGTGTGTGTGTGTGTGTGTGTGTGTGTGTGTGTGTGTGTGTGTGTGTGTGTGTGTGTGTGTGTGTGTGTGTGTGTGTGTGTGTGTGTGTGTGTGTGTGTGTGTGTGTGTGTGTGTGTGTGTGTGTGTGTGTGTGTGTGTTTGTGTGTGTGTGTGTGTGTGTGTGTGTGTGTGTGTGTGTGTGTGTGTGTGTGTGTAATAATATAGTTTAATAAACTACTTTATTAAAATACTTTACTCTTAGTATTTTTTATGTGGAACATTTAATATAAAACATAAAATCTGTTGATTGGTGTCTAGTTTTATTTATTATCTTTGTAATCACAGTATCTCTCACTCATTTGTTAAATTCTTAGTGTTGTGCTTGAGTTGTATTCTTATTTGGCCCAATATTTATATTACAAGAAACAGAGTTGCTACTAAACACTTTTCACAGATTTTTATGAATTCTACCATTGTTCCTTGAAATATCAAATCATCTCAGAGCAGTCTTGATAAACATGGCATAAAATCGTTTGTGCATTTGCGTCTGCCTGAAAGTGTATGTATCTATTCAAGCCTGTAAAAATTCTTACTGATACAATTTCATTTTTAGCATTCCATGAAATAAATTTGGTTCTTTCATTTTATTCCAGGTTGAAGAGATATTTGGTGTTGGACTGCACTGGATGTGCTCACTTGCACCTGGTCTGTGTCCTAGTCAAAGAGAATGGAGTATCACACATTTCATCAATTGACGCTACTAATTGTCACTTGTGTAAATCATCAGACTTTCACCTCTCTCCCCTAAATGATGTCTTACCCCAATTGTGTTTATCTTCTCTTTTATAATGATTTTGTTTTAGATAAAACAATATTATAAAAAATGATTAAAAGAGAAAATGCGGAAACATGATATATGTATATGTGTGCGCGTGTATATCTTTTATTTTTATTGAAGCTATAATAAAGTCAAGAGAAATATTATTCATTAATAGTTATTTAAATTGGCGTAGCATACCCTTCCACTTGTGTCATTATATATAAACATATTTAGGTGTTTAGATATCTTACGTAAACAATTGATGTATCTACGATGTAAGTTGTATATGTACATTGTATTTCTTATAAACTAAACTAGCTTTTAATCTAATGTATTGGCAACTATGTTTTAAGCAATTTATTTTCACAACTAAAATACTGAAAATCCATTGGCTTACTTATTTTTACATCTTTTAGTATTTAAAATAGTAATTTAAAAAAATAGATTTATAAAGAAATTGTTGTAAAAGATTTTGAATAAGAAAGCAAAAAACAAACAAACAAAAAAAAAACAAATCACACAGAATAGGCTTTGTTCTGCAAGGGAGTACCGACAATATCAGACTGCTCAATACTGCACTAATATAACTGAAATGTGCTTTAAAGATCTAATTAGATGCTCAAATCAAGGGAGAAATCATAAATAGAGACCATCATTAAAGGCATATCATTGGAATCGCTGACAACTGGCTTAATAATTATTCTAATACATACACAGAGCATTCTAATGTAAATAAAAGTATCTTTACACATTTTTGTAGAAGTTTTTATTTATATGTAAAGTTTATTTAGTTTTATTAATACAAATAACCAGCACTTTTGAGGTACTTTAGTCTTAGTGGGTTTGATTAGTAATCTAATCTGCCCATTGTGATCCTCTGTTGATCATATCTTTGCCTGTCTATACGTATTATTACTATCGATGCAGAGCTTAGCTTTATTTATATACTTGTTAGAACTGTGCCGAAAGAAGGTCGTTGTGAGAAATGCTTAAGCATAGGAAGTGATGCCATTCAGGCTGTGGTAAAGATAGTATATTTTCTGTATTGTGTATATTTAATAACAATTTTTACGTGATTAATCTAAATTTACATGAATGGTCTAAGTTTTATTTTTTAGAGTTAGTCTTTATATAGAGCTTACCTAACTATATTTTATTATGTAATGTCATCGTAATTCAATATTTATTTATCATTAAGATATGGAAAATAGGAGAAATATATTACTTTTTTTCTTTTTCATTTTTTAAACTTTTTTTCTTACTCGACACTTTTGTCAGTAAGATAGCACAATATATTGATGCAGTCTTGTGATGTTTTACGTTTACAGCAAAGGGATCCATTTAGAAATATTTTTGTATTGAACTGAATGGTCATGCAAGTGGCAAATATTTAATGTGTTATGTGTATAATTATATGTACCCTCAAATTTATTAAGTCTAAAACGCAAGTTTATTGAATACAAGTTATATATAAGTTTACAGATTTACTGCATAATGTGTTTATACTGTAATGAATGCAATCATTACATATTCAATGAAAATGCTCTGTAACAGGTAATGTTCTCAATTGCATGAACATAATGTGTGATGATAACTCTTTATAATTATAAGGTTACCATGATGTGTCAATTTTACAAAGGAAAGTCTCTTTTCGTGATTTGTTGTCTTTATATTTTTTATGTTCAAATTATTTCCAAAAGTTACTTATTTGTCTTAATTTTCCAAGTAATTTCTAATTGACTTATGAGTAATTAATTATGGCAGTCATGCTGCTTTATGAATTAAATATTTTTAAATTGGTAAAAATTACTGCAATTAAGAGAATGGTGTTACCCGGGTATCTATTAATAGAAAGTAAAATTTGCATATGCTAATTAACTAAATAGGTTTGGGCATTAATTAATTTAAACCTATTTATATTACAGAGAGATATTCAATGAAATGAATGTTTAAGAAATGTTTATTTCAGTACTTAAGTTAATTTTTTGAAGGCTTATTGCTAAATTATTGTCTGCTTGCTACTGCTGGTATCAGTAAAACCCTAAAAATCTTAACGAATTTTAAATTGCATGTGTATGCTACCCATCTTAAAACTTGCTTCTAATTGCAAGGCATTTGTTCAACATTGTTCCATGAAAGGCTTTCAAACAACTCTTAATTTTATATTAGGACAGATTTATCACATATGTGTGCTAAGATAAGAGTTTATCTGCTCGCAGATATTGTTCAGTCCCATTGGAAATTTCCTTACAAAATTTTTCAAAGTACTAAGATGCATAAAATTTTGAATTAATTCTCTAAACTTTAGCCTAACTAATTTTTATTTTAAGTTCAAATTAATAAAGAAGTATTTCACTTTGAACCATAATTTATGCCCTAAATATGAATTAGAAGCATACTCTTTCACCTTGCAGACCAGAAATTTTGTGGCTTTGTATTATTAGTGACAAATTTTACTATGCATTATTAATGCCTTGGGATTAAAAACTCATAACAATTTAATTGATAACTAACTAGATAATTAATTACCTTCTTCCCCCTAAAAACTGTAATACTGGGGCCAATAGAAGTGTTTTTTAATATTGTTAATCCTAGAAGTTATAATACCTGGAATTAACAGTTAAACTGGATAATTATTTTGTCCCAGAACTTATATCTGGAGATTAACTACAAATTAGATAATTATGATGACCTTTAAAGTAATAACTTTAATGTGAAAAATACTTAAATATAATAAATATATGAATGCATATTCATTTTTGTTGGCTATATTTAAGTAAGTATTAATGTTTTGGAAATGAAAGTAGCTCTTGGAAACAATTTTATTTTATTTAGTTCAATTATTATTTCATTTTTGAAAATTTTAAAATTATGTAAATATTGTTTAAAATTGTAATAATTATTTAATATTTTATCAGTTTCATTTTGTATTTTAAAACTATTTATTCTCTTTACTTATGATCCATTCATTTAACTTGACTGTTCTTATGAAAATGATGGGAAGTTATAGCGGAAGAAACCAGTGGAATTGAGGCAATGAAGAAAGTGATAGCTACATTCACAAACTGACATCACATTAACATGTTTTTACATTCACAATCAAAAATATGCTTTAATCCACATATAAATAAAAAAATAAATATTTATCAATTAATATTTGTGTTTCAAGTCTTTAAGATTAATTATTTCAACTATATAATGTCATAATAGCAATCACTATTTTTTTTTTTTAATGATCTTGATGTATTTGTCTATTTGCCAGATATAATTAAATATGGAAGGATCTTGACCATAGTGTTATCAGTTATCTTAAGAAGGAAATCATGGCCACATTTGTAAGCCATTTGAGTAGTGGACTTTCTCCTCACCTTATGATGTTTAATATTGCTCTGCTTTCACTTATCAGAAATGGAGTTTGTCACCTTCAGTCCTCTGTATTCCTTTTATAGCAGTCTTCTTGCAGTATTGTCGATGAGGGATAACTTCCTCATTCTACCGATTATGAAACCAATATTAGGCTTATATTTTGTAATATAACTCCTCTTGAGGATGTTAACTATTTCAATTAAATAATGTAATCATCACATTAGTTTTATTTCCATTCCAGCTTTCCAATTTATTTTATTATTATTAATTCTAGTATGTTTTATTAATATTTTAGAAGCTTATGGAAAGATAAGAAAATATTTGATACGTGTATTTATAGAATAAAAAGTATTATTCCTAGAAATCTTAACTGTTATCTGTTGACTTATATAATGATACATAATTCTTTACATAATGACTCATCGACTATTATAAGGAAGCAGCATCCTACAGGGAAGATAATTTCAGATCATTAATATTATTTATTGACTTTAATTGTTCTTCATTGTGAAAAAGTAAGTGGAAGTATTTTATGCCAAGTTTTATAGAAATTTATCCCTAAATCTTTAAAATATTGTCATTTTCATGACAAAAGTTTGTTTGTTAGGTTGTAAAAAAGTTTGATCCAGTCATGAATAAGTTCTCAGCCATCGACATTTGATCCTGGTGGACATTCCCTCTCGCCTTCAAGCCGAAACGTCGGCAGATAATAAAAAATTCACATTTTTTAAAAATTGTATTTTTTGGATCAACCTTTGACTGAACCCCAAAAAAAAAACTCTACTAATAATCTTTTCTACCAGGTATGCAAGTTTAAAATGTCGTTTATTTCTTAAAATATATACACAGTAATTTAAAAAAAAGTATAATATATTTTATTCAAAGTACTGGCCCTCGCTTTCTACACATTTTGTCCATCTCTCGGGCAATATATGGATACCATTCCAAAAGAATGCTTCATCTTTATTTGAAATCCATTCATCGAGCCATTTTCGTACGTTTTCGAAATTGTTGAAGTGTTGCTCCGCCAATGAGTGTCCCATCGATGAGAAGAGGTGATAATCAGAAGGCGCCAGGTCAGGTGAATACGGCGGGTGGGGTAGGAGTTCCCAACCAAGCGAAGAAATCGTTTCCTTAGTCAATCTGGCTGAATGTGCAGGAGCGTTATCATGCTGAAGAATGACTTTGGCGTGCCTGTGAGCCCATTCTGGGCGTTTTTCGATCAATGCGTGACTCAAATTGATCATTTGTTGTCGGTAGCGCTCGGTATTGACTGTTTCGCCGGGCTTGAGAAGCTCGTAGTCGATTTGGTCGATTTTCTCGTTTTTGATCAGTAACATCAAAATCACCACGTTTGAAACGTTGAAACCAACGTTCACATGTCTTGACGGTTGGAGCAAGATCGCCATAAGTCTCAACAAAAATTCGATGACATTCAGATGCCTTTTTCTTTTGATTAAATAAGAAAATCATGACATGCCGCAAATGCTCTTTATTTGGCTTAAAATTAGACATTTTTAACACCAAAGAAAGGTATGATACGTCCACGTAAACGACTTAAAAACAACTGACTTTTGTAAACAAATGACTAACTAACAAAATAGCGTTTAGAGATAAGCAAATCCTTCAATAGGCTAAGAGCGCATTCTATTGGAATTAAAACGACATTTTAAACTTGCATACCTGGTATATAAAAACTCTGTATATAGTTATAATGTTTTTCTGGGTGAATTTTTTTTTTTTTAATGACACTCAAAGACAACTTTTTTCTAAATTTTATTTTATTATTCTCTTATTAAAAAGTTAAAAATTTTGAAAATTTTTGATTTACTTATTAAAAAACTAACAGTATTTTTTTCAAATAAATCGCTATAGTATATTTAAAACAATTGAAGTGGAGGGTTGATAAAACAATTGATTAGCTTATTATGAGTTATTTATAAAGGGTCTTGTTTCCTGATTTTAATAAACTACTGTCTTGTATTTAAACAAATTAAAGGCAATTGATCTTAAAATGCATGGCTGACATTTTTGAACCTAGTCAATTTATAGAAAATGTATCAATGAAATGGGATTTCTTTCTTTCCAATTTAGAACAAACATTAAGAAGCCTTTAATTTTATTCTGACAGCTAATCTTAAAGGTGGTAAAATGGAATTGCAGAAAAAATGAAAAACCTCCAAATGAAGGAATAAAATGCTGCATTATTTTACACTAATTTATTTTCTTTTATATTTAAAAATGTATTTTAATATTCATTGTAAAAAGTTAAACGAATTTCTCTTGGTAAAAATTACAAAATCCACCCACACAATGGGTGCATTATGCTGACTATATTCCATGCAGGATGTAGGGACATATAAAAAAGGAATAAAATTTAAAATATTAAACCCTCTACACAATTATCAATAAAATTTGTTCACATAGTAGTGGCACCCCCAATTTTATTATAGTGGCTGACCAACAAAATAACCATTAGTTTCACATTATTTAATAAAATTTTTGAAATTTTACAGCAGTAGGTTTGATATTAATCAAATACAATTACAAGCTTAAGATTATTTAAATTTTCTGTCAAAACTTGCTCCCTTCATAACAAAATTTCTATTTATAGAATAATTCTTGAATATGTGTAAAAAAAATAAAACTAAGAAAACTAAAAAAATGTTCAACTCAATGGAATTGTCAAGTGTTTGGCGGTTAGAGGAATTTGAAAATTTTAACTCTTAATTTAATCCCCATCCCTTTTGGGTTAGTGGATTGTGCTCATGTAAAATTAAGCACACCATGGGGATTTATTTTTCAGGTCCAGGTAATGAAAATGAACTAAAAAATGTGTTGTGCAGGAATATGTAGATATTCCATGTTTCATTAAACTTGGAAACAAACAAAAGCAAATGAGAAAGTTTAATTTACAAGTCGGAGGAAAGAATGACCTTAAAGATAGGATCACTAAATTTAACTGGGAAGGGAAGTGCTCCCTCACCCCTGATACCTTCATACATAAATTGTTTCCTTAATCAGTGTTCTTCATGAAAATGTTATAGAACATAAAAGTCAACTAATTATATTTTAAATCAGAAATTAATAATTTTAAGGGCTAGCAACAAAAAGCCTTAAAACAGAATTTGGCTTCTACATTAGAAGGCCTGCCTTCTAAGAGTTAAATGCACCTAACCTCAGTTGTTAATGCTTTCTCTTTTTATAATCGAACATACAAGCTCTCTTTTTATAATTGAACATACAAGCTCTCTTTTTATAATTGAACATACAAGCTCTCTTTTTATAATTGAACATACAAGCTCCCTTTTTATAATTCATACAAGCTCTCTTTTTCTGTTTCTTCACTTTCATTCAAATTTGAAATAAGGTCTTCACACCAAACTGTCTTGTTCTCCAATATTATCCTTAAAAATATTACTCCCAGAGATAATATTTTTATTATGAAATTATTATTAATAAATTAATGTTTTTTTTAGATTTGCTCTGATAAAAGTATTGCTGTATTAAAACAATTATGTGTTGATAATGATTCATAATCTACAACCTCCAGCTTAAGCATATCCCATCTTCTTTCCCTTTTGTGATCTTTTTTTCTCTCTTAATTCTTTAGGTAAGTATTTATATGTAACACTCCCAAAACTTTAAGATTATCCACTTTTGGTTTCTTTCCTTTCCAAAGTTCACTAAGGGTTTAATTGTATGACTTGGTAGGGCTTCTACTGGTCAAGTAAATTGAACAATTTTTTTTCAAGCCCCCACCCAATTTCTTTTGGCAACTCTAATTCAATGGATAAATTTCATCAGTTGATCTGAAGCTTATAACTTTATAAAGTTTATCTAATAACATTCTATTTAATCTGTCAATATGAGATACATTTCAAGATTATAGGGAACTCAATTATTAGTTTATCAAATTTAGCTTCTCTGATTAAAACTGATTTTTTTTTTTTTTTTTTTTTTTTTTTTTAATAACTGACACATAAAAATATCTGAAGGTTCCTTCCTGAGATGTCACAACCAGCTGGCACACCTGAAGATGGATGTACTACCTAGTCAAGAAACATCATCCATAGCAGGCAGCCAACTTCTCAGATCTGGAATGCATGCCCCATCTCCCACCATCAGGCCCCAAGGGGTCATCAGATCTTGGGCGCACATTACTTCCTTTCCTTGCTTGCTCTAATTTTCAATGATTTACTGGAAAAATAATTTGTAGCGCAATTTTGAATTCATCAACCTTAGACTCATTTCTTAGGAGATAAACAATAATGAAATCGGTAAAATTATCAGTAACTGTTACACAGCACTCACGCTTTAAAAAATTTTTTTTCTTAATTATGAGAAAATTCTTATTTGATGGGCTGATCACTGTTATATAGATAATAAAAGGAAAACCCATCCTATGACACATTCATACCTAGTCTATGTGCAAAAATGTATTTAGACATAAATACACACAAAAATTTTAACATAAATTGTTTTTACTTTGTTATGAAGAACAACATTTTTATTTTCCCTTCACTAATATATACCAGAGATTAAAAAAATATCGAAATAGGTCAAAAAATGCAATGAGGAGTTTCCTGCACTTAATGTAATTTATGCTTAATTCTAAAAAGAACAAAAGGCACTCTAGGAAAGTGAAGCTTGATAATGTAATCCCTGACCAAACAGATTGAAAAAAAAATTATATAGGCTTATAGGATAGTGGCTTTTGTAAAATATATTTTATGTTCTCAAAGAAACTTTTTAATACTTCCATTAATTTTGTCTCTCAGAAAATATATGGAGTGAGATTATCCAGAAAGGAAAATTTACATTTTGTTACATGTTTAGTTTATGTAATATATTTATAAGCTAAATGACTAAATAAAGAACATATATTTTTTGTCAGTAAAAAATAAAATACTTTCTTTTTTTTTCTTTTTTTATACAACCTTTTTTTATATGTTACATTCTGTTAAAAACAAATAAAAACATTTTGTAACAATGAATAATAAAAAATAAATTATCAAATGGGCTGATCACTGGACCAATCAAATGGAGTGTTTTTTTACTGTAGATATTATTATTAGATTTTTTTGTTGGGGTTCGGTCAAGGTAGGCTACTTACTTAGTAGGTATACTACTCGTACCTTGAACGAACCCCAAACAAAAAACATTCTTAGGCTTAAGGGGTATAGATAAGTGTAGTTAAGAGTCTTAAAGGATGACATGCCTTAGACCCTACAGTAATTTTAGGAAAATACTTACATGCAATCCTGGAAAAGACAAATTTCTAAATTACAATTGTCATAAATACGGCATTTACAGGACACAGTCTGGAAGAGACTAAAAATATTTTGTGAATGAAAAGTTCTCTTCTACAGTAGAATTAGTAAAACCTTAGTTCAAAGCTTGTTGATAACATAATCCTAGTCTAAATTCATTTGGGACAAATGACTGTGGGCAGGTGTCCCTAAATGTTCCAAGGGCCAGTATGACCTTTGATCAGGCTCTGCCCTACTTCCAATCTTATATATATATA
>KZ806980.1:357733-369655 GCA_000696205.2 Oncopeltus fasciatus
GCATGACAATGTCAATTAATGAGAGGGAACAGAAAATAAAAAACTATCTGTCCTCGCCAGGCTCTCGCTAATGTAGAGGGAACTGAATGAGATAGCTGGCTGGTCCTTGTGGTGTAATGGATTAATTTGCATTCCAGCCCGGATAGCAGGAGGTCCAGGTTCGTTTCCTGGCGAGGACAGATAGTTTTTTATTTTCTGTTCCCTCTCATTAATTGCTTATAAAATAATGGTTGGCTCTTGTCAATTAACAAATTAATTGTTTTTAACAAAGCTCTGTCTTTGAGCAACATTTTTGAAACTTAAATAATGTTTCCACAATATAATATATCAATGCCAATTAAATATGAAATGCAATACAAAAATCTATGTACTCAAAATAAATTAATAGTAATGCAGTTGAGTACAAGATTAACTACAATACAAAAAGGTCGGTAACCTTCTACAAAATTATAGTATTAGTTACACAATGAGCACTGCAAAAATCTGAGGAGGACCTCCATTATGACATAAGGATAGTTTACAGGCTGTACAGTGATCATGAACAACATAAGTTGGTATTAGTGTTACTCTTCACTCAAAACAAAATATAATAATCAAACCAACCTTATACAAGCAAGAGTGTTCACACCACCTATGTTCATGGCACAAGATCCACAAATACCCTCCCTGCATGACCTTCGAAAAGTGAGGGTTGGATCCATCTCATTCTTAATTTTGATAAGTGCATCAAGTACCATAGGTCCACACCTAAAGAATAAGTATTATTAATAATTAAATGTCTTAAGTTAAATAGGTTATAGATATCTAGGGAGTAATTTTGACAACTTACTTATTGAGATCTACTTGGTACTCCTGCATCTTGGGCTTCTCCTCAGGCTTGTCTGGGTTCCATCTATACACCACAAAAGTCTTAAGTCGCTGGGGCTTCTCCTGTACAGCTGCTGCTGCAGCACTTTGCAGAGTAGTGGTTTGCACATTTCTTGTCTGTAAATAAGAGAACAAAGTTATTATGAGACCTGTCATTCAACTAACAGTTTTCTATTCCTTTAAGTAATACCAATATTGCCCGAAATAACTTCAGTATTTAACCTAATTATTTATACAATAAAATATGAAATTTAAATAATAATTGCAGCTTTAATTCATTTTGAAATAGTTATGAGTGTAAAAGTAGAGGCAAAATCAACATGAAAAATTAATTCACAAGGAATAACCAGATAAATGAACAATCAAAGAACAATTACTCAAATGCATTATGCAACAAAAAGAAAAAAAATTCACCTGACAAAAAGAAAGTTTGCAAGTACGAAGCAATACTCTTTCAGCAACGGCCGCCATTTTGATGAAAGTGAATTCGTATGATTTTGCGAAGAAAAATTACCTTTTAGAATAATAATGTCCAGCTAAGCAAACCATGTACGATTTTTTTAAATTCTAAATTATTTAATCAATAACCGGTCACCGTTTAAAATGAAAATTGTATTCTAATGCCTCTCTAATATCGAATGTGACATTACTGGAATTAGTTCGGCATAATGTATATTTACATTGTAGTTGTTGAGTTTTCATTTTAATGGTAAGATGTACTTAGTTAACACAAATTTTGCCTGTGCTATTTAAGAATTTAAATAATTCTATTTGTGTTAGAGTAATAATTTTTGGCAATTAGCGATTATTTACATCCTGTGCTCTTATCTGATAACGAGATATGAAACTATTTTTTTTTAATCGTGGATATAATGTTTAACTATCATACTGCCTTAATCGGTCTCTGAAAAATCAATAGGATATTAAACCCTATTATACGATTTTTGCCTGTCCTCGCTTATCTACACTTTTAAGTTAATAACTAAAATTGTTTTACTATGCTCTATTGTTCCAGTCAAGTGTAAGATAAGGATCGGTCTAAAATGTTCAGCACGAACGGTAATAAGAGCTTTTCCCTAGCTAACATTATAGAAGAACAACTAAGCAGCATAACTCTCAGTGGAGCTTCAGTTAATTTGGAGCCTGACAGCAGTGAGCTGGAAGTTTCACTTGAAGAGTGCTCAGCTCTTGAAAGTGCTTCAACCCCCAGGAGGAGCACTCCTCTTAAGGAGGAGAGAAATGTCACTATAGAAACGGACAAAAATAAAATAATAGATGTGCTTACAGTACCAGAAGTACGATGGTTTTATAAGGAAATCGATAAAGCCTCTAACAAAGTTTGGACCCCTTTTGGAGGGTTTGATACTCTTAATATGGAAACCCAGTTCAGGAATTTACCTCAAGAATTGCAAAATCAGACAAAGAAAGGAAGTAACTCTTTTTCTGCTGGTGATGATACTTTTAAAGATGCTTATAAACATAACGGTTCAGTTGGAAAAGTTTTAGTGCTAGGGAAACTTTATGAAGCTGATTTAGTTTCTCGGCTGTGTACAAGTGTCTACTGGCCTGGTATGTAATTTCCATTTTGTTTCAGTGGTATTTAGTTTTTATCTTAGTATTGAATTAAATAATTTGTTCTTCTAGGTGAGGTATTCATGATAACTCGTGGGATATGGTTTTATGATACATGGCAGCCATTAGATGAAGATTATTCAAGAATGATAGAACCAATTCATCTCAAAACTTTTAAAGGAAAAAAATGTGCAGATTACCCAGCAGATAACACTTCTAAAGGTTTCTCTAATTTTTACTTAAAAACATTAAAAGTAAATTAATGAAATTTTAATTTTCAATGTTTATTTCCATAATATTTCTCGAAGTTCTTTTAATTAAATTAGTTTATATTTTAAGCCAATTAATTGGAGTTAAAATCATCCTTTTTATCGTTTATAATATCTAATTGTCACTAAACTAGTAATAAAAAAAATGTTACAAATGAATGGAAAATGGGTCTATGTTTACAAATGAAGAGAAAATGTCTAATTTGATTTTGCTAGCTAAAAAATGTACTAAGAGAGTTTTAAGTAAGATTGATTCTTGACTGACCAGGAGAGGCGTCCTAACCTCATAAGTTACCTGATATACAATTGTTGTCCATAAAGATGCAATTCAATATATGCAAATTTTATTTAAAAGGAGAGAGGAATTAGTCAGGGTTTCAGTCAGGATCAGAAAATAAAATACTCCGAAATTATTGGGTAGTTATTTTATTATTGCCAATATTTCAACTTAACTCGTAAGTCATCATCAGGGCTGAAATACTATACACACTTACAGAGTTTAAGATTGGAATGAACAGACAGAGATATGGTATGTTATATGACAGAAAAATATTTATAGATTAAACTAAAACTTTTTTTTTATGAAAAAGTAAATGAACTTTATATGTATCATTAGTGATGTATGGAGAGATCTTCAAGAAAGGTTTATACTGACATCTCTATGTCAAAGTGCATAACTAAACTGAGAGACAATCGGTGAAATAGGGTTGGAGTATGCTTAACAATGGTTGAGTTAATGCTTTCAAAGGAAAGTTGGAAAAGCAGATGCCAGATATAGTTAGTTGAATAAATTTTAAAATTAAAATTCAGAAGAATCTATATTCTTTATGTTCCATATTCTAGTTTACTTATGAAGTATAAAATGACAAATTGTACTTTTTAATGTGAAAAACACATTTTTTCATTATAAATGATGAATGTACAACATACATGAAATATCTCAATATTTTGCATTCAACAGTTTACAAAGTTAATTGAAAAACAATTAATAGGCTACTGTGTGCAGGAAAAACAAAGAACCATTCGATGATGACCTTATCTGCATCCTGTTTTTTATTTAATAGATTTCCCTCAAGGAAATACCACTGTATGCGGGAACATGATAGGATTCATTATTCACTGACTAGTTTTCTATGGAACCTTCTTAACCTTAGAATCTCTCTAAATTCCACGAGAGTTTATTTCATTAACAAAATTTGTGAATGATTTTTTTTTTTTTTTTCATTATAATAACATAAAATAATTGTTTTAATCTTTGATTGAAGATTTAAATAAATAGTTAGAAAAAAAAAACTTTTAAAACTTAGCTGCATTAGCAATAATATACATTCTACTAGCAGAAGCTTGTTAGTAAATTCTGAAGGAATGTAGCTATGGTTGTTATTATGACGGATTTTTGAATATTTTTTCAATATTTTCTATGATCTACCTACTAGACACCAGAAATGGTTGGTAGTAAAATTTATAGGATAAGGATCTGATTCGTGGACGATCAATAGCTAGGTTATTACACCCTATCTTTTGAGGTTCTGTATTTTAAAGAAATGTTTATTCATTCTTCTTTTTTTGCTAAAATTTATACATATAAAATGTGTCTGTCTCGATACTCTACAGGCCACAATTTTCATTTTCTTTTAATGAAATTGGCATATCCCTGATTTGTCAACTATGTCAAAAAGTCATAAAACAATTTTTTTTTTTTTATCAAGAAAACCTAATATTTAGTTTAGAGTTAAAACTCACCATAGGTTTTTTTATTAATAAAAAAACACACTACAAATTTGAACAATTAAGAAATTTACCGTTAAAAGGTTTAACGATTAGATATTTACCTGAACCATAAATTTTTAATTTTATGAGTTTTCTTTGTGTAATTTTGTTTAGAGCATTGATACTTAACACAGGTTTGTTTATTGATACAAAAAATATTTAAGAAATCACACAGCAAAATTGAATGAACAGAAGTGGGAGTTTTCCTGAAACACAAATTTATAACTTTATGAGTGGATGCTGATTTTAGTTGTTTGAATGAAATTTAGCAAATCAGTTTAAAAGTAAAATACAAGGCTGCTTGCTCCCATTGCGGAAAATGGGATGAATAGGAGTAGGGGGATCACCTGAAATATCAAGCTTCAGTACAATCAGCTTTTTGTTAGTAGAGAACATAACATAATATCTAGTTTATAAATATTAATTTAGTTGTGGTGTATCATCTCACGTAAATTTTAAACAATTAATGCGAGGGAATAGAATAGAAAATCTATCTGTCCAGCCAGGACTCGAACCTGGATCTCCTGCTTTCAGGGCCGGTATGCTAGCAGGAGATCCAGGTTCGAGTCCTGGCTGGGACAGATAGATTTTCTATTTTATTCCCTCGCATTAATTTTTTAATATCTAGTTTACTCTAATGAAATTTAATTTGAATCATACTGAGAGCCGGGAAAAAAAATCTCAGTACCTCAGCCAATTGTGATAAAGTAATACCACATTTCATTAATTTGAATCACACCGGGAGCCAGAAAAATTATTTAAAAAAAAAATTCCCAGGAAAGTGGGGGACCCGGGTTCAATTCCCAGTTGAGATAGTGATATTTTTTTATGGCTCCCGGTACGATCCAAATTAATAATGAAATGGATTACTTTACCATATTATCATAATAATTTAACATAAATTTGTTGAGTGATAAAAGAAACATGTTAAGAATTATGTAGTAAAATTGAAAAATTAGGAGTGGAGGTTTATTTGTATCATTTTTTGAATTTAAAGATTGAAAGGGCAACATTTTTTTTTTTTTTTGTAAAATAAAAATATCGCATGTTGCTTTTAAATATAAAAAGAAAAGTTGAGTTATTAAACAAAATCAAATAAATAGGAGGGATTACTTGTAATGTCAAGTGTGAGTACAAAAAGTCTTCACTGCAGTGGGCTCATGAAAATGAGCAAAGATTTGTTTAATGATAAAAAATATATATTCTTTAAGTGTGGAGGATTCCTTGAAGTGGAAAGTTAAAGCAGCTCTTGTGTAACGAACTATCAATATTTTTATGATTAAATGAATAAAAGTTACTATTTTCCTTTATCTAATATTTTCAAGTAAAAAAAATATATTGAGTATAAAAAAAGAATCTTTAATTAAATTCATAATTATAAATAAAGATCACACATTTAAAGTAATGTAACATTAAGGAATATAAAATAAATTAAGGAATATTGTCTCTCCTAAGGTTAGAAAAATATGGAGAAACTAATAATATAAAAAAAGTGTGTGTAACTAAAAATGCTGTAAATTATTCCAATTTACTTTCTCCACATTATTCAAAAGTAAAGATAGCATAGAGAACATGCACTGAGTAATTAAACAAAACTTGTCAGGCCACTTGTTCCCATAGTCATTTCCAGATCTGGCTTTTATTTTATTTTTAAATTCTTTTCTTTTTCATTTAGTAGTTTTCGTATTTTATTTGTTATATAATAAGTAGCTTCAATTTATCCCTGTGAATTCAGGATTAGATTGTGAGATTATAATTATTATAATCCCAGGTTTGTGAAGTCTAGGTTATTTAATTTAATAGTAATAATGATTTATGGTTATATGACCTGCTAAGTGCAGTCTATCCAGAAAAAATAAATAAACAGTTTAATTTAATTGAAAGGAAATCTAATAACCATAATACTTCTTTTTGCAGTACATTCTGAGGCTTTTTCTGATTTTAATGTGGACTGGTACTCACCTACTGAGGTTTACCTCTACAGTCAAGGCACTCCTTCCAAAATTGTAAGGAGCTTCACACAAAAAATCGGTTACTTTCAGAAATGTAAGTTGTTTTTTTTCAGAATACGAAGTAAACACCAACACATTTATTCATGTGTAGCATATGTTATTTTCTTCCAAGCCTGTCTAAGGTATTTTTTAATCTTATGGGTTTTTTATTTTGAGTATTGCTAATATGCTTCTAATATTAAAGAGGAACTAATTTTAATATATTATTAAAGATTCACTGACTAGTTTTCTATGGAACCTTCTTAACCTTAGAATCTCTCTAAATTCCACGAGAGTTTATTTCATTAACAAAATTTGTGAATGATTTTTTTTTTTTTTTTCATTATAATAACATAAAATAATTGTTTTAATCTTTGATTGAAGATTTANCATATATATATATAATACTTATCCTTAAGTTAGTTGATGATTAGCACAGTAATATAATTATGCATCTATATAACAAAAAAGTGTTAACTAGAAATCTAACTCTACTTTTAGTTGAATTCTTTCACTGGGGCTTTTCAGTAGATCCAAGTGTCAACAGTAATTTATTAGTCATCCAATTATTCCCAATTAGTATAATTTAGTAATAATTAAGGAATTTTTCTTGAGACTTTTGTTTCCAAATATTTATAGTGGAACTCAACCAATATTGTTCATTACCTTAAGAAGTGTCCTTTGTCTTTTTTAGTTTTAAATAATGAACATAATTTATTCCTTGTTGGAATATGACTTCTATAATTTAAATTAAAATGTTTACTTGCTTTTATATTCCAGCTTATTTCACTAGTTTTGCAATTATCACTAAAATCTGTTTCTTGAAGTAGTTAAGATTCTTATACAGATCTCTAGTCTGTGATCTCATTGCTGTATTATTTTATTTATTTGCTGTATTTTATGAAATTCATGCTCATAATTTTCTTTTAATTAAATTATCAAGTTTCAAGAATAATTTTCTCGGTACTAAACATCAAAAGAGCCCTATTTTATATGTAAAAGACATATCTCTGAAATATTTTCTTCAATAGAATTTTGGGATATTTTTTTTTTTTTTTCGTGTAAGGATATAATTTAACAATATATTTGTAATGTAAATCCTGAGAATATAAAAAGGTTTTCAATTTAGTTTATAGAATTCATTTTTCTACTTCTTTATAATATTCTCCTCCCCAAACTCACGCTCCATAGAAATTTTGGCATTAGATTGATATTTATTCAAGATATATATTTTTCCATGTAGTTTAGCATTTTTTTGGTTTTTTATAATTTTTCTTTAAAGTCTTGAAAGTGTAATTTCTGGTGTTTGTAATGTAACTAGATATTTAAACCCACACACTGCTTAGTGGTCCAGTCAATTTTCTACATGACTCATGAAAAATAATCTTCACTTGCCAAGTTTCCTTGTTTCATACCTTAGTGTTTTTAATGTCTGTTGTTTAGCCCCTTGATCAAGACAAAACCTTGAGTTACTGAATATAGTCTACTATCATGATGATAATAATTTTGATAAAAGACCTAGTTTAAATAACTTATCAAAGGCTGATCTTAAATCAATGGCGAATTGAACCAATCATATTGAATTAAGCAGGTTATCGTATATTGAATATTGATCTTAAGAATCAACTTTGAATTTAAGATCAAGATTGTTTTCTCGTTTTCATCCATATTTTGAGAGGATTTAATAGTAGTCCAGTAAAAAAATTTCTTCTATACTCGAGCAAAATCCCTTTGTAATTGTGACACCTCTCTGAGCTTTTTTTTATGCAGAAAATTAATTATTGTGTTTTTAAAAACCTTTGGGATCTATCTCTTGCTTATGTATTATTATATGCATTGAATAATTTAATCAAAAAACTTTCTAACCTGGAAGACTCACTTACAGACAAAGAGACAAGAGCTAAACAGACGCTTTGGACAGCTCTACAGATTGCTGAACCACAGGTCCAGATTAACAGTAGAAAACAAAATAACTATATACAAAACATTAATCAGACCCATCTGGACATATGGTATTGAGTTGTGGGGCACAGCGAAGCCATCAAACATTAGATGCATCCAGGGGTTCCAGTCCAAAGTCCTTCGCACAATCCTCAACACTCCTCCCTACGTATCCAATAAAACCATCCATTCTGACCTGCAAGTACCTTTTGTTTCCGAGCTCATCCCCTCCAGATTTGATAAGTTCCACACAAATATCCAAGGACATCCAAATCCTCTAGTCCTCTCCTTGGCATCCCACGTTCATCCCGACAACCCTCCCCGACGCCTCAAGAGGAGGTGGCCAAGGGACCTCCTACTCCAGTCAGTTTAGTATAATACCTAGGGAGTGAATGCACTGGCATTTTTCTCCCCCTCTCAATCCCTCCTTGACTCCCTGCCTAGTCTCCTTCTTATCGTAGGATAAGGAGAAGATGGGTGCCGGATAGTCTATCGCGGGTTAACCTGGGCTCCTCTCTGAGGACGGGTTACGTCCCGGGATAGACGAGCAAGGACTCTTATCATGTACCCCATCAAAAAATTAAGTGTAAAAATGTACAGATAATTTTTTTTTTTTTAATAAAGAGTTAATATATAAAAAAAAAAAAAAAAACTTTCTGAGAATTTTCAAATGGGTACTGAGAGCTTTACCTGAATTACATTTTTTAAATTACTAATTTTAATTCTTTCCAGAAAAAAAACTGGTACCTCAGTACATTCTCTTGGAAATAAGCTTTGGAATGATGTTTCCATTCATAACTTTTTATTCCGTCAAAGGACATTATTGGTTTGTAATACAGGTTTGGCTAGTGACTAAAATTCCCTTGAATCTTTTGATTTCCAATTTTCTCACATATCTGGTTCAAATATTTTTTTCTTTTTCTTTTTACTCTTCTCTTTATATTTTTAATATTGTAAAAATAATTTGGCCCATTTTGAGGAGATTTGATTTTATCATATTCTCTTAGTTTTTTAAATAAAAATTTTCTTAATTCTTTGCATTCTGTGTCCAACCAATGTTTATTCTGATTTAATTTTTATTTTGTACCCTCCAGTTTTCTGAAACTGCACAGTAATATATACTATCTAAGTAACCTTAGGTACAGTGTGTTCTCTCCTATTCAATCATTTATTGAGCTTCTGTAAACTCAATTGAAATCTTCTAAGTGATCCAAAAATTTCTTTCCTAGAGTTATTTCCTCCTTTGTGTTTTGTCTAAATTATTGATAACAGAATTGCTAAAATTTAAATCAGTTGATAAATTTTGAAAGGAACCTCACCTGGTGTTAAAATCTCTTATTCGTACTAATTATTGATAAGCTTGAATTGTGATGAAGCATTAACCAACTATTTCTATTACATAGTATATAGAGAATGAAACAGAAAAAGAGCAGTTAAAGAGCTCAAGCGTGCATGCGCACATATACACACATTCTCTCTCACTGCTATTCATACTTTTTACTTCAAATTTCATCCACATGTGTAACAAGCGTATAAGCATATAATGATGAAATATCTTGTAAAAATTATTTGGGCATTAATATTAAACATTTTCTTCAAATCAGTCAATTTTTAAAATTATGTTTTATTACTACGTATAATTAAAGTCCTGCATCTTTCTTTTCAAGCAACTGGCTCAAAAATTTTTCGAGGCTATAAAGAGTTGGCAACAGATGTTGATAAACCTCAGGATATTTCTCACCTGGTCTTTGTCGTGCATGGTATTGGACAGAAAATGAATATTGGAGCTCAAATATTTAGAAATACCTGCTTGTAAGTTTTAGTTTTAGGTTTTTTACATATTTTGTTTATGTACAGGTATTAGGGTTCTAATAATATTACATGTTGTTAAATTCATTAATCTTTTATTATCCTACTTTGTGTGTATGTTTTTACAATTACACACACACACACACACACACATATAATCATTACAAGTGGTGCAGTTACTGTAGTAATCATATATATATATCATACATATAGTAATCAATGACAGGTGAGATAGAGAGTGCAGTTCATACAAAAAAAGAAAAAATCACAAGGAGTAAAAATTGTTGGGATCTCTCTCACCCTTCATCGGTGAGGAGTGAAGGGAGACTGTGGTGTTATATGGTGGAAGGGAAAGGCGATTGGGTTTTCCCTAATCCATAATCGGCGTGGCTAATGATGATGTTCTTATTTTGCTTAAGAAATTTTATAGCTGAAATCTCATTGGGGCTAAGATTATTTTTTGGTCTAAGACCATTTAGAAATATTGGGTTAGACACATTGCTGAGTCAAAGTTTTGAAAATACTTCTACGGGATGGATAGGTTGTAATGGAGGGGGCCCTAGAATGGAGAGGGAGATTTAAAACGGGAAAGTGGTTCTAAGAGTTTTACCAATTGAAGACAGGGCTTCGTTTTGGGACCAGTAGTGTCGCCATTTAATATTCCTCCTCAAGTTTACCACGTCAGAGAAATTGTTAGCAAGGTTTACTTTTGGAGTGAAATTTCACCTTCATTAAATTCGTGGACAAGAAGTTCAATACTGGGTTTCTGGCCACCGCACCTGTAATTCTTAAGAAACATTAAAGAATTTCTTAGGATCCCTAAAAGAATCTCTTCTTCAAAGGTATTATCCACCCAACTCAACAGAAAAATCCTTCCTACAAACCGAACCTTCCATCCTAAACCTAAATCTCCTAATGTCCAAATTCCTAACCTGGTTACTGAATATTTCCCCTGAGTAGAAGGTATTAAGACCAAGCTACACGAAGCCCTCTCTATTATTTAGAACAATCCATCCACCAGCTCCCTACTACCACAAAAACCTGGCATTACGTACAGGAAAACCCCTATCCTCCAAGATATACTAAATAGAAAAAACTGTCTTCCAAAACCCTCACAAATTCATCAAAACAAGGTACTTCACCTTGTAACAAAAGTAGATGCTTATCCTGTCCAAATTTAAAAACTGGCAACACGTTCTTCAGTGTGAACACCCACTTAGCATATAAGATCCATTCCTCATCAATATGTACATCCAAAAATTGTGTATATCTGCTTCAAGCAATTTTTGTCCGGCTTTTTATGTAGGAAAATGCACTACGCCCCTAAATCTCAGAATTAATAACCACAGAGCATCCTGTTCAGAACTACAGTCTCCTCTTCCCATAGCAAGGCATGTTCAGAGTCAGGTAATAAGTTTTAATGACATTTTCCAAGTTAAAGTGAATGAACAACTTCCCGACACGGCTTCAGATTTGCAACTGAAGACAAGAGAGTGCACCTAAATCTTAAAGCCACTTTAAGACCTGGCATCAATGTCTCGCTTCACTCCTTACCGACAAAGAGCGAGAGATCCCCAAAAATTTTACTCCTTGTGATTTTTTATTTTTTCTTCTTTTTCTATGTGCACAGTACTCTCTATCCCGCTTGTTCTTAATTACTATTATATCACATCCGCGGATGTTTAATTTTCTATGTATTTTAT
>KZ806980.1:396895-421407 GCA_000696205.2 Oncopeltus fasciatus
TGCGCGTGTGTGTGTGGTGATAAAAATTATGTATTATTTTATTAATGATAATATGTATACATATTAAATTCATATTCAAGGATATATTTATAATTTATGTAATTATTAATCAACTTTATTTGCAGCATGATATACATGTCGATAGTATTAGAATATATGTATACTTATTAATGCATTGGTCATTTTCATTACTGATAAAATCCAAGTTTTTTATTTAATGAAAATATTGCACTTTCTTAAGTATATCATCTGTGGATTTAGAAACATATTTTATATAATAGTTGTTATTTATTAAACTGTTGAGTACTGACTGCAGTGTTTCGCATTTTCTTTCTACTTGAGTAATTTTATCTGAAATATTTTTTTGGGTTTTTCATTGTGTATGCTGAGATTGAGTTGTTTTATTAAGGTTAGCAACAGAGGGACATCTGTACTGAAGGAATAAAGGCCCTTCCCAATCTTATTGTGATAAAATCAGGATAGTTAAAAAAAAAAAGAAAGATTTAAACAAAATAATTCCTTTATTTAGGTGAATTAATTAATGTCAATTTAGAGGACATTAACTCTACGTTGAATGTCCTCTAAATTGATTTAGCTACTTAAGATCACATCCAAAGAGTTAGTTCTCACAGGGGATCAAGAGTCATATGTTAAATCAAATTAAAGAATTGACCAATAGGTTATGAGTTAGATCTTATAGATTTAGATTAGTTAGAATTATATAGAGAATTTTACACTTGCTAAAGTTTATCCGGGAAGGTGTTTGTGGATTAGCTTTAGTAAGCCGAAGAATACTACTGACTTGCCTCGACGGACTACTTCCATATATCCGCCCTCGTCGAGAGACCTCCCTTCTTGGAGGGGGAACAGCGTTTGTTCTGTCAGCCTACCAGGATAAAGTCTTTTTGTCTTTGAAGGGACAGCAGTGCCATATGCCATATGCCCCGACCATGTTTTAAGGTCTAAATAAGGGCAGCCACTCTGGCACCAACTATCCGGTTCTCAGGCTTTATGTGCATTAAAAGGGATGGCTGACTCTTTTTCAGAGCAACAAATATCTTATTTTCGTGAGTCCTAAATGATGGCAGCTATTCCGACAGTACATATAGCCAGGGGACTAATTCTGTCTTATTGCCAAAGAAAAGAAGAGTGTCTCTACATTTAATGTTTAGCAGACCATAAAACTATTTTATCATATGTAAAGTAAGTTAATTACATTAAACATAGGAGTAAATGTTATATAAATTTTTTTTTTAACTTTTATTTATTTATTACATTCTGTTAAATTAAATAATTTTGTTATTTGATCACAACAATGAATTAAAAAAAAAAAGAAGACTTTCAAGGTCAATCACATAAGGAGAGAAGGTGACCAATGACACCACTCTCAAAATGACACCCCCAGGAGGTCACGGGACCATCTTCGTTTGAGTCGACGGGGTGAGTTGTAGGTGTTGGAGTAATAGAAGGGATTAAAAAATAAAAAAATTAGAAATGTTTAAATAAAGCCTAAGTAAAACGTTTACTAACTATTAAAAAAATGGTGTCAGGTGCCTTTTTGAGAAAAATCGTGGATATTTTAGCTAAATTCTTCTTTTGGGCTTCGTCCTTGTCCAAAAGTTACTTTTACCTAAGTTTTCGGACATCCATGACTGGATAACAAGGAATGTCATTATACTTTCGGCCCTGAAGAAGCCATCACAGGATGTGCGAAATATCGGCAACTTTTTTACTGTGGAAAAGGGTGAAGCAGGAAGAAATTAGGTCCTGAAGAAAAGGAATACTAAGATCGTGGTGAAGGGAAGAATTGGATACGTAATAGGGAGCATTTGCGATTATTCGGAGGGTTTTGGAATGAAAGGACTGGATTCTTTGGATTTTGGAAGGCTTGGCGGCACCCCAGTTTTCTACTCCGTAAGTCCAGATTGGTCGTAATAAGGTTTTGTAGAGCGTCAGTTTGTTTTCTGTCGTAAGATTGGAGTTCTTATTCATGAGTCTGTATACAAGTCCATATCGCCGATTGTCATTTAATTTTAGTATGTTCTCTCCATGTAAGTTGTGAGTCAAGATGGAACCCAAGGGAACGAACGGAATTTGAATGTGACAAAGGAATATCGTTAAATTTCACAATTTCAGGGAAGTTTTTTATTCCGCAGTTGGAAATTAACATGAACGCATAATATATAAATAAATATATATATATATAGTTTTGTGATTATAATTGACCGTTACTTCTTCTGGTAGGGGATTTTTATTATATTTTTTTCCTGCACTAGAGCCCAGTCCGGGCCCTGACCCCCGAAAGAAATCGTCCCCATCTTCCTTGATCCTCAGCTGTAATGAACTATCTGGGTGCTCCAAGCCCAACAGACTCCCTTCCGATCTGGTCTAGCCATCTCGTTCGTGGTCTTCCCTTTTTTTGGTGTTCCCACTGGCTTGAAATTCATTATTTTTCTTGGCATCCTATCATCATTCATACGCAGCATGTGTCCAACCCATCAATCATAGCCTACTTAACTGTATCAGTGTGTTGACATAAGCTTTTCATATAATTCTCGATTATATAATCTCAACACAATATTTTGCCTCATTGGTTCATAAATTCTTCTCAGAATCTTCCTTTCACATACAGCTAACTTCTGCTAATCTACTTTTTGAGGACCCAGTATTCAAAATTGTATGTAAGGACCAGTCCTTTTTGGTTTTGCATAGGGTAGCTTTAGTGTCTCTGTTTATAATCTAAAATTATTTAGTAAATATTAATTTAGCTGTAGTTTATTATCCCACGTAAATTTTAAACAATTAACTATAGGGAATAGAATAAAAAATCTATCTGTCCCAGCCAGGACACGAACCTGGATCTCCTGCTTTCCGGGCCGGTATGTTTCCATTACACTACCGAGACGAGTCAGATAACTTATTAAATAACTAACACAAGAGAGCCGATAAATAGCTAGAAGACAATGTCAGCTCCTTTGAGCATAAGACGATGTATTCGTATTTCCCGTCGATTAGGCTCTCGCTATTGTGTTGGGAATTTAATAAGTTATCTGACTCGTCCCGGTGGTGTAATGGAAACATACCGGCCCGGAAAGCAGAAGATCCAGGTTCGAGTCCTGGCTGGGACAGATAGATTTTTTTATTATTTTCCCTCTCATTAATTGTTTAAAATTATTTAGTTTTAAAATGCCTTATTAGAATATATCTCCTATTGGTTGCTATTGTTCGTTTTTCAATTTCTTTAGAGAAGTTACTGTCAGCATCCATAAAGGTCCCAAAGTTTAAAAATCTCTGCACTCTTTCAAACTTGTTATTCTGAATTTGGAGGAACATAGATCGGGCATCAGCACCTACCACAACATACTTAGTTTTATTCTCAATTACAATCAGCCCCATAGCTCTAGCGGACAATTCTATCGCTTGAAACGCCTCTTTAAAACATGATTTAAACCAAAATGTGTGGTCAATGTCATCAGCATAGGCTTGAGGTAGAAGAAGTTGAGCTCGGACCAAGTATCACCACCTACTTGGTGTGATACCTCACGGGTTTCTCTCTCTACATTTAATGTTTCTCAGACAATAAAACCATTTACTCATATATATAAAGTATATTCATACATATGCAGGTAATGGCGTTAATTAAGGTTCAAGTGTTCTTTAGGGTGGAAGAGAAGAAAATAAATAGAGAGTTATTTTTGACCGTAGATATTATTATTAGATGATTTTAGTTGGGGTTCGGTCAAGGTAGATCAAAAAAAAAAATACAAATTTAAAAAAAAGAGTATTTTTAAAAAAGATTATCTGAGGTAGATCTACCTGGAAAGAAATAGAGAATGATACCAGAGAAAATTTTTTGTATCTCATAATTGCCTTTAGAGACTATGGGTCCTGCATTAGCATTTATTAAAAAATTTAAAATGCATATGTGTGTAAAATTCTTGGAAAAAGTCTTCATCTGTCATGATAATACATTTTTAATTTAGTATGATTTTTTCTTACTTTAGTGATGAAATAGGGAATTAATTAAAAATTAGTATAAATTAAAAATAAAAAAATTAATGTTTGAAATTGGTAATAATTGAAAGAAACATTATTGAGTTGATTTTTGGTTCTGTTCATTATACTTTCTTTTTATAAATATGAATGACATCTTTTAACTAACAAACCTCTAATAAAAGGTATAACTTAGAAATATCTGCATGAAATGATTATATAGAAATATTAGATGTTTTTTTATTTGGGTTCGATTAAGATTGATAAAAAAAAAGTACAAATTTAAAAAAAAACATTATAAGCCATCTTCGGGGCTATCATGTAAGTTAGGGGACGTCCTGTCCCTAAGATCACATTTTCATGACTGATGTTGGCAGATAATTTAAAAAATACACATTTTTTTAGATTTGTATTTTTATTTATTTATCAACTTTGACCAAACCACAACAAAAAACATCTAATAATAATATCTACAGTAATAAAAAAAAAATCTCCATTTGATTATATAGAACTCTATTTATAAGAATTTTTTTTGTAGCACACAGCCAAGTAATTTTATTTATTAAAAATTTGTCTTGTACTATCCTTCATTCATATAAAGAATTAAGTTTTTCTGTTATACTGTATTGTCCAAATGTCAAATTTGGTATACATTTTAAATTATTACAAAATTTCCTATGAATTTCCTTGGAAAATGAAGTTTCTTTAGAATTAATATTCCCAGAAATTTTATTTCACTCTAGAATGTTGCTATAAATGATGTCCTGAAAAATCAACAAAAGATATGATATTATTTACAAAATGGTGTTTACATTTCCAATCTTCTACATAGGCTAGGCACCTTAGTTTCACCATAAATCTTGTTACTTAAATTTGAGAATTAAGCTCAAGATTAAATAGAAACAACTGCTCTGGCTGAAACTAGTAATTTATGCAACAAATTCTCATTTGAAAATGCAGCTGTAATATAGAATGTGACTTCAAAAACAGGAAATATAGAACAAAAGGAAAATTTTGGAATGCCATCTGGAATCAAAGCAATTTTAATTTACACGTTTTTGTAAATATTCTTCAAAAACTAATAGTTGTAACTATACTACATAAAAGTATAATTTTGTACTGAAATTAAACAGGATGCAAAACAAAATTTACTTCTTATAAGAATGCTCAGTAATATGAATAAGTGAGCAAGTATCTCAGAAATAAGATTAATATGTATTTAATATTTTAGTGATAAGATAGTGACTATCAGTGAGGGAATCAATAACCAATGGACAATGTTAGTCAAAGTGCAGGGGCAATGGGCCATTTTTTAAGATGGGCAACATAGGATGATTGACAACATTGGAAGATGGCTAAGGGTGTGGAGCAGTTACATATTGTGACATAACAAAAGTAACAATCATGGAGAAAGTTTATTTTGGCTAGTATAACGCACAAGATCCAAAAATTCTTTGCTTAGATTGTGTTTAAAGTTTTTAGAGGTACTGTAATTATGATTAATCACAACATTTTTTTTTCTATTAAAAATTAACTCCATAAGTAAAATTTTAATAATTCTGTTGGGTCCTGAGGAAACATAAAACGCATTAAAATAATACATAATTAACTGCTTGTATGAGTCACTTTTTCCCAGCATCCAATATTATGTAATCATCGAATAATTGTACGTCTTCATTGACGTTCCAATTTTTTTTTTTTTTATTACTTTGTAGTTTTTAAAGATATTTGTAAGTAATATTGAATAAATTAGTTCTAAAAAAACCCGCACCACTTTATAGTGAAGGTTCAGGAGTCAAATCTTGGTAACCTTACTTCTTGGTAACAATATTGTGTTTATCTGTTTATAATAGTGTGATTTAAAAATGTGAATTTGGTTTTCCGCATTTTATTAATTGTCAGTGCTTTGAGTTTACTCTACTTACAGTAAGTTGAATTCTTAATTTACAGTGTCTTCATTCAAATCTCATTATTTATATCTAATCTTATGATTTTGAAAACTTCTTAACCATGGAACATTGTTCATTAACATTAGCATAACACTTTATAGAATGTATGTGTATCACTAAAAACATTCTCATGCTTATATATAAATAAAAATATACTCATTTAGAATTACCTAAAATGAAGGCAAACTGAAATAATCAGTTGATGTCTCAAATATGTTAATGGTTATATTAAACATATCTCTGGCTTCGCCATGAAAGTTGACAATGCTTACAGCTAGAAAATTTAAGTTAGATGTTTATCTATTACTTGCCTCATTTCATTCAGCTTAATTTCACTCCTCACATAAATAGCCAAATGACAGATTGGCTTTTCCTTGACTGGTCTATAGTTTTATATCTGTTACCAGATTTTTTAAATATATATATATATATTATAAATGGCTGTCTGCTTAAAAAAAAAAATCCATCATATAGGAGCCAAGCGAATTGTATTATTATTACTTAGTATTTTAGTCTATGTATATTTTCATGTCTTGTAATCCCCTACATTCTAAAAATGTGTCTTTTATCAATAAACAGTAATTGTCATTTAAAAATATGTCTTAGTTTTCCTTGTACTAAACTATATATTACGCCCGCTGAAGTAAAAAATATTTATATACTCATACTTAATATTTCAGATAATTTCCCACTACTATTTGTTTAGATTTTGCTCTTTAATGAAATTGCCCCTCAATTTACCTGCAACATCTATATGACAAATTAGATAAATCCTAATGTAGGTGATACTCTCGACTGTTATCTTTCTTGTGAAAGGTTATCTTGTTCACTTATGTCTTTAGCTATGTTGATTATATCCACTAAAAGATCGCTAAACCAACCAGAACTAATCTCTTGCAGTAAATAAAAGTGTGATGTTAAGTAATATTTTGACAGGTTAAACCAAATATTTAATTATTACTAAATAAAATGATTTTTAATAATTATATATCTGAATAGAAATAAATATATATGCCACGAATCCAAAACATTGTTAATTTAGTAATAACAGTAATTTTATTAGATTATATTTATATATTTGTACTATTTGAGAAAATATGTATCTATATAATAAATACTTGTTCATACTAAATAATGTTTCCGCATTTTACTGACCTATCTAAACGCCCGCTAAATATTTTTTTAGAGGGGGGGGGGTTTGAATAGGCCACGCAACCGAAATGTTTGGGAACTTTAAAATCGTAAAATAAGATGAGTTTTTTTTTTTTATCTTCAAGATTCTTTATTTACCTTTTTTATTGTGATATTTTGTATTAAAAATCATAAATACATTAGTAGTAATCAGGGTTGTCTGTAATTAAACTGAGATGTGCCCGCTGTTTTAAACGAATGAAGTCTCTTGATTTCTTGCTCGTTCAAGTCGGCTTGTTTTTTCTCAGTGTATTTCGTTGCATTCTATTTTTCTTTTCATAAATGGCTCAACGAATTATTGACTCTTGGTTGTGTGATTTAGAAAACTGTCATTTCAAGGAAAAATGAAAGTGAATGAGTCGTTTATAAGTTGGGGCATTATTTCACTTACTTATGAGTGTTTTAATTGTCGGTCACAAATGAAATTATGTCCTCATAAAAATGTATGGTGTTGAGTTAATAAAACGGTTCATAAAAACCATTTAATGAGATAAGTGCTTTGTGGTAGTTTATTTGCCTTAAGCAAATTTAGTATGGTAAATCACACTATTTTTCTTGATACTCCATAACTAGAGCAAATAAATACTAATGCCATTGAGGGGACCTGCGCTAGGCTGAAGGTTGCTATGCACATAATGAGAGCACAAGACAGCTTGAACCACTACCGAGCTGAATACAAGTGGTTCTGGCTTTGAGACTTCTACAGGGTGCATCCCATCTATATTTTTTCAGATGCTAGAATAAATAGGGTTGTTGATTTGCGTAATCACATATGTCATTTTTACTTAGTAATTATCACATATTTTGTTTGGTTATAGAAGCCTCACTGGGAGTTCGTCACACAGCGAACCTAACAGAGCAGTTCTTAAATTTCCTGTGTGACATTATTTCCATTGGAGGGTAATGGCAGGTCGCCTATATTAGAAATTACCCTGACAAGTTATATTAGAAAAACTAATTCTGGCTTCCTAGTTCTTCTTCTTCCTAATTCTGGGGCATGGTTGTCTGGTGATTAAGGTACTTTTCCTGAGCCAAAAGTCATTGCTCACAGTGGACAGTTGGTTTTTCTTTCTCAGGTCCTTTTTGTAATGAGCCAGAGGATTCTGAGGCTCCTAGGCGACCCAGCCCTGATTGGGAACTATTCCTCATTGAATGAGAAAGAATCAGGTGGCAATCAAGTTGGTCCCCATGTTCAACTATTAATAAATGATTAGTCTCAAGAGTGGGGGAATCAATAAACTAACATAATAATTTTATTTATGAGAAAAATGTTTATCACCTTATTTTTCACTATAATATAATTTTTTCACGCTTAAAATTTTTGATGAAAAGTATTCTTGATATTTTAAAAATTCATCCCCTTAAGCCACATATTACCTAAAATGTGCTTTGTATACATACTAACATTTTTTACTATTATTTATAGAATGAATTTCTATTTTTTTTCTCTGCCTGTAAAACAACTTAACTTAACCATTTTTTCACTCATAGAAAGAAAACACAAAATTTCAAGTCTATGTCGTAATTATGTTCAGGTAGGGGTCCACTAGCAGGGCACCTTCAATGCAATGGCTGTGATAGAGCCCATTTTAATTTCTATTTACATTTTCTCTAATTTTATGAAGAAAAACACTACCCTTAAAGGTTACATGTTCATATCAGCAAATTATAAACCCTCAACAATAGAAGGAAAAAGAAAATATATTCTATGGAAATTGAAACTAAAACTCTAAGATGATTTTAGTTGGGGTTCGGTCAAGGTAGATCCAAAAAACACAAATTAAAAAAATGTATTTTTTAATAAGGGATTATCTTTTATTAAAAAAAACATTTTTTAAATTTGTGTTTTTTGGATCTACCTTGACCGAACCCCAACTAAAATCATCTTAGAATAATATCTACGGTCAACAAACATTCCTTTTTAAAACTAAAACATTTGGCTGAGGATTCAAGTTATATACCTTATGTCCTCTTCTGATAGATTTACTTATAGCTCTTTCTATAACCATTGCTACAACTGAAATATAGGATGAATAATCTAAAGAAAATCTGATTAAACTTTTAATTGGCATTAACTTAAAGTTATTGAAAATTTGAAATAAAATTATTCAGTTAAATAAACTTCATCTTAGAAATATGTATCACATAAATATTGTCTCCTTTTATTTATTACATTAGTGTATATTCTTACATTTGACCATTTTATGATAATACTTTATGAAACAATAGTGATTTTATAATAATAAAACTTATGTTTTCATGGGTTTATTATTGAGAGAATGCAGATGGATTGGTTGGAAAGATGGTTGTCTGTTATAGTTATCTTTAAAGGTCTTCAGGGACACAAACACAAGATTAAAATGTGGTGTGTTAACCAATTCCCCTTTCTCATAACCCTTCTCAATCATAATTGCCTCATGATGATAATACTGTTTCAACTACAATAAAAGCAGTTCTTAAAAAAACAACCCAAAGCTCATTAATGTATGAGGTGCTAAATGCAAGTATTATTTAGAATCATTGTATAAATTTATTATTAATAAATTTTGTTGATAAAAAAATCTACTTTGATCTCTGAAATGTATTCTACCTGGTTGATTTTAAGCACTTATTTGACAGATTTGCACGGTCAGTAAATCTATATTATTTCTAATAGCTAAAGGACTTTAGCAAAAGTTACAATTTTTAACTCAAATTGTTTCTTGTGATGTAAATGTATAAATATAGAATTCATTTTTTTTTTATTGCAAAAGGGGAAGGGGAAAATAATACTTTAATTAAGACTTTTCTATTAAAGCTCTAATAATTTCTGGAGATCAGTGAACACAATGGGTTTTGATACACCATTCTTCAACTGAAATTAAGTAAACTGTTTCTAGTCATATTGTTTTTTATTTTAATTATAGTAGTTTTATTGATATATCTTTACTGTAAATTTTGTAATACTTCTACAATATTTATGGTTACATTTTTATTAAAATAAGCTAGAGTTCTTACGGAAAACAAAGGGTATATTGTAAATTTAAGAATGTGGAACAGAAAGTAGGGAGGCATGCTGGGGTGAACAATTATGCATGCATATAAATTCAGAGCCTGTGAGGGAACAGTTGTCCTGTTTTCCCCTTATATGTGGACAGCCTGTAAATTGGTACTGACCAGATTAGGAGTTAAGCATTTTTAGATATAAAGTGGCTGAATTAATCCAGTGGAAATGAGCTGTTCAAACACCAAATTCCATTTTGAAATTGATTTTATTTTTTCAACTATCGCTTATAACACCTGTTCAGAAGTTAATATATGCTTATTTTTTTTTTTTATGTGAAGTAAATTTTTTGTGTTCTTCTATTTGTGTCTTTTGAAAAATATTGTAACTGCTTGAGATGTTTTGAATATTTTTTTCCAGTGTTTGATACCTTATAGCTAAAATTATACAGTTTTATTAGGTTTTATATATTACAGCATAAACTCAATATAAAGAGATATTTTGGAATGAAGAATATGAAAAAAAAAAATACTAATTTTCTTGACTTCAATGGAGAAATTTGTTTGTAAAACTTTGAAAAATAAAATAAATTAAAAACATTAATCATGTGGCTTCTATGCTATATAATTTATTTTATTCTTTCTTCCACTTATTAAGCAAGTTATATTTTATATTTTAACATTAAAATACAGCTAATTATTAAGAAAAATGATATAAATTAATTTTTGTACTTATTATTCTTCCGAAAAGCCTTAGAAATTTGTGAATCAATTAAAAAATTACTTTATTAATAGGTTGACTTATGCTTCTAACACCTCATAATTTTTTCCTAAAATTAACTTCTGGCAGTTTCATATCCCTTGAGAGAAGCTATCCATCCTACTGGAACTCAGTTCATTGTGGGGTGGAATCAGTTTTTCTTGGGAGAACTGGCGAGCGAGCAGGGGACTTGGAGTTCTCTGGTGAAGGAGAGAAAGAACTGCGCCTTGATGAACAACCATCTCTCTTTCCAGGGATGTTAACTTTAGTGTCTAGATGTCGAAATCTGAGAACAGTGTACTAAATTTTATTCTATTGTAGTTGATTTTTCATTTCTAAACCATGTTAATACAGAGATTCAACACAGCACTTGGGAACAACTTTCAACAATGAATAAATATGTATAAAAATTTAATAACATGTATTTTTCTCCTGCAATTGATCTAGTCACTTAAGAATGGGTCTTGTTTTATATATATATAGATGATTTATTTAACTAGCTTATAGGATGTCAGAATTTATTTTTCCTTAATAGAAAAAAAAAAAAAAAAAATATCCAGTTATAATGAACATCAAGGTGTCATATAGCCAGACTGATTACTCTGAAAAAAATGCAGGATTCATAAATGGACTTACAAGTAGAACATAAATGGTTTAGACAGTGGAACATTTTCTGACTGGGGTTGCTTCATGTATACTAAAATATAGTTCAGGAAGTGAGATTGAAGGGAAATGGCATCCTGGAGACAGTTCCACTGTTTACTATAGGTGTCGAACTCTTCAGGCCCCCTATTGGAATATAAGCTAGTTGTGCACTACTATCTAGCACTGATGAAGAGGTAAGCACCAGTTCTTAGGTAAATCCAATAGGGCCTATGATATTTACCAGATGGGAATATGATGTAACAATCAATGGTCAATAACCAAATTGACCTCATCATTATCAGCAGGTGGGATAGGTCAAACCTGATAAGTTGCCAAATTTACTGTGGTACAAATATGGAAGCTGATCATTATTTAGTGATATCCTGAATTAGGAAAAGAATATCGAACACTTTAAGGCTCCAGAAAGCAAGGTAGGGAAATTTGTTGTTGAATTGGGAAAAAAACACTACTGGAAGATAAGCAAGGCCAAGAAGATTCTCAACCTAGTTTTCCATTCTTTAAAACTGAGGAAGGGAAGAGGGAGGTCATGGCTTAAATGCGAGTACGCCATCAAATTTATAGATACCAAACCTGGAGAGGAACCACGCAAGACCAAGCCACCTGACTAAAGCTCATTGAGGAGGCCAAGGTCCCTGCTGGGCTTTAATGCCATGGAAGAGTAAGAAGACGGAATGGGAGCAAATCTTTGACTCATGCAGATTATATGTTATCAATATTTATATTTTAATAGAATCATTCTATATTTACATGTAGATTAATGAGAAGAATTTATGCTATAGAAAAGCAGTAATAGTTAGAAGGCCCAAAATTATTTATTGCGTTCTTTACAAGGCACATGTGAGGGCTTAAAAAAAAGTATTATAATTTGACTGTAATTATTATTAATTTTTTTATTTATAAAAAACATTTGATTCATTAGAGTAAATTTTATGTTTTGATATAAACTTTGCTTACCTCACAGCTAGCTCATTAGCTCCTGCTTCTTGCAAAAGGAAAGCAAAAGGCCAGCTTATCCAAGATGCACTGAAAAGAAACCATTTTTTTAATTATTACTTGAATTTGAAGTATTTATTAAAAACTCAAATGTATATATTTATAGAATAATAAGAATGTAGCAAATTTTTTGCATAATGTTTAATCTGGATGCTTCCAATGCCCAAGCCACATGATTATGAAGTTTTCGAGCTTCATGCCTCAACCAGTAGCTCTAGGGCATTCATTGAGAATATTTGAAGATGAGACCTTTAAATTTGAAAGTGCTCTGTATAAAATAAAAATTACTCTTATAAAGAAATATGCAATTACCCTCTAAGTGACTGCCTGAATTTTGATCTAACACTAAGATGAGTAGTAAATCATCTTGTTTTTGAAGTTGTGAGTGAGATAATAATGTTAATTATTAAATGTTCACAATGTGAACAGACACCGCCCTGGGGAGATTTCTCCACCCAACACCATTGCCCTGATGATGGCTTACTAGCTAAGCCGAAACGTTGGCATAAATAAAAATATTACTCCAAATTGTGGTGTATATTTTTTTTCTTCCTGGCCGAAACCCCGACCATTCTCACACGTTAATTATTAAAGATAATTATGCTAATTAAGGAAAAGTTGTATTTGCATTCTTTATATTATTGCTGAAGGTATTTAGTTATATTTCTAAATTCAGGTCCTAATCCAAATTATGGAGCATCATTGAAAATAGTTAGTTATAATACAAAAAAAATATAATATATAACCTAGATTTATTTTTAAACTCCTTAGCAACACATGAGGAGGAGGAGAGAGAGGGAGAGAAAAATTGGTGTTAGATAATGTTAATTCTTTACACTGTTTAGTAGTTTATAGACCTTGAATTAAATGTTTAATTGTGAAGTTGGTGATATCAACTATGGATAATTATAATAAGTCATTAATTGGAGTAAAATCCTTTTAACTACAATCATTTCTTTTAATTGCTACACATAACTCATTTTCCAACTAAAGTAGTTGTAATAGTGTTATTTTAATGGTAATTAGAGTTGAAAATATTGAGAAACTCACTGTTTGTTGCACTATGATAATAGTTGTAAATTTAATGCTAATTGTTAATATTTGGCCTTAGTTTGTCACTAGTAACCTTAACTGTCTTAGACTTTTCATGTTTAATTTCTCTTTCATTTATTTTGTTTTTGCAGAGATTGAATATTACTTATAAAATCCTTAATGAAGAAATCAATTTTAAATATATTAATATTTATTAAATAACTTAATTGAACCCAAGTGTGTGTCACAAAGTGGAAAATTTGCCATGTCAAACAAGAACCAAGCTAATCAAATCTTGATTTACTTATAAGTATTTATATTTTCAAGAGTTATGTTTTCATACTTGAAAACATTCTGGAAAAAAAATTAATAAGAATAGTATAAAAATAAAGGCTTTTGTAACTCAAGAACTAGTTACACTCAAAATCTGTATTTAATTTTAAAGCCTAATTAGGTGCTTAAGCAAAATGCCCAAGATAGTAACTAATCAAGAAGATTAGTTAAAATTGTATATTGTTCACCAAAGTGTGTAGGAGTGTTAAAGGCTTAATGTATAAGAATTTAATTTCATGAAACAGAAACAGTTATTATACTAATTATGAATGATTTCCATACACAATAATTCCTTATTTGATCTAAATGTGATATTTAACTTTTTTTTTAAACATGTGGTTTAAGCATTTATAAAAACTTACACAGGAGTGTGAGTGGGCACAGTTGAAGACTCCGCACTTTCGAGATCATCCTCATCCTCTGTAAGATGAGAAGTTAATCGGCGAGTTGTGGAGAGAGACTTAGCGATCTTAGGATTGTAGATCTTGGGATCAGAGACCATTCGAACAAAGAAAGACCTTTTGTAGGCCAAGGTCTCTTTCTTCTTGCGGTCAGCCAGCTCTGAAACCTCATCTTTCTGCTCCTGTGGAAATGTCTGAAATTAGGTCATTTGTGTTTAAGTGTCCAATAACTGGACTGTATTTGAGATAGAGTGTTAATAAACATTGAAATTAACATTTATGTTCCAAATATTTTATTCTTTTTTATATTTTGTATATACTTATGAGAAAAAAAAATTAAATTATGAGCTATAAAAATCATGAATATTTAACTTTATTAAACTTAGAAAAATAAAATATTTAGAGCATGCAAGGAATAATATGACATAAAATAATAAATATTAATTTAGTTGTGATTTATTATCCCATGTAAATTTTAAGCAATTAATGAGAGGGAATAGAATAAAAAAATCTATCTGTCCCAGCCAGGACACGAACCTGGATCTCCTGCTTTCCGGGCTGGTATGCTTCCATTATACCACCGGGACGAACTAGATAACTTATTAAATTCCCAACTCACTAGCGAGAGCCTAACCAACGAGAAAGACAAATATCTAAATAAATAAGACAAATAGTCTTATGCTCGAAGGAGCTGACATTGTCTAGCTATTTGTCGACTACTTTTAAATAATATTATAATCATGAAAACACTTCTAAGAGAATAATTCAAGCACATGAGAATGAGAGAGAAATAACATTGCTAAAAATGTGGTCATTTAAGTAGTTTTCAATTTTTTAGGTGAAGAGTGTTATTTGTAGATTTCATATTTTACTAGAGGAATAAAACTGAGAAAAAATTTCAATACCTTCATACATTCATAATGTCTCTACTCCCTCCCCGCCCTCTAAAATAAAGGCAGGGTATTTAATTATCCCAGTCAGAAAATATGTATATCCTCCCCCCCTCTTATGTGTGATTTTATCTTCCTTTTGGCCACTCCTCCCCCAACGAACTCCTCCTCCCTTTCTCTGGAGCTTGGAGTATCGAAATTCATAGAAAATATTAATAAAAATACACATATAAAAATTGTTTGAAACGCTATAAAATTCACAGTATACTATAGACTGCAATGGAACACTCATTGATGAACCTGTACAAACATCAAAAGAATTGGACATACACTACAATTACTTGTGAGAATTTGTTGGAGTTCGGTCAAGGTTGATCCGAAAATTACAAATTAAAAAAAAAAGTGTATTTTCAATTATCTGCTGAAGTTTTGGCTTACACTATAAGATCTTCAGAGCTGTTGAAATAAAATGTAAAAAAAAAAAGTTATATGATTTACATAATTTTTAGTGCAAGGGAACAGAATAAAAAATCTAACTGTCCCAGCCAGGACTCGAACCTGGATCCCCTGCTATCCGGGCCGGTGCATTTACCACTTATGCTACCGAGACAAGTCTGATAAGTTATTAAATTCCCCGCACTAGTGTCGAGAGTCCAACCTCCGAGGCCGACGAATATATCGCTCATGCTCGGAGGAGCTGACAGGGATCCAGGTTCGAGTCCTGGCTGGGACAGTTAGATTTTTTATTCTGTTCCCTTGCACTAAAAATTATCTAAATTTACGTGGGATTAAAGACCACAAAATAAATAATATTTATATATGATTTACATTATTATTACATGAAATTGACGTAACTAAAAGTAATTTGATATCAAATGCTGAGGAAAAACAATAACAAAATGGGCAGAAAGTTCACCACACCTACCTATCTTGAGGGGACATGTTGCCATCTGGATCAAATGTTTATGACTGAGAGGTAGGATTTTAAAATTAGGGAAACTTAAGGTGGACAGATGAAGGGGTGGGGTTATGTGGCGAGAGGGGACGAGTTGCCACCTGGATCAGATATTCATTACTGAGAGGTAGGGTTTGGAAATTAGGGAAACTTACAATGGACAAGTGAAGGTGAGAGAGGACATGTTGCCACCTGGATCAAATGTTCATGACTGAGTGGTAGTGTTTGGAAATTATGGAAACTTAATATAGGCAAGTGAGGGTTGTGAGGCGGTAGCTTAAATCACTACAATAACATTTTCAATGCTAGTTATGTCTAAGATTTTTACAACGGAATTTAACAGCAAAAGATTTCAATAATGACCAAGATTACAACAGATGTTTGTGAGAATTGACATCAGTTCTGAAAAATCATAAAGGCTCATCACCCATTTCTGATAACATAAAATATGTTATAACATCTCAATAACCTACCCTCATAAACAAGTTCTGGTTGCTATTGCTTATAACAAAATTTGGATTTTGGTACAATTCCCGGCGACTTGCAGTGCTAGTACCTATACAGGAAACTTGAAAAGACTACCACCCAACTAAAAATTTTCATCCGGTATCGCTAAAAAATTGCATGTGCAATGTTTTTGAATGGTCAATAAGAGATTTGTCTGACTCCTTGAAAAAAGTAATGCCTATATGATACCTAATGGCCAAAATGGATGTAGAAGAAGGAGATCAATTAATGACCACTTGGTTCAAATAATAGCAGAATTGCAGACTACTTTTATAAATAAACAAAAAGCTATTGCAGTTTTCTTCGACAATGAGGCTGATTATGTCTAACGACTTAAGATTCTCAAAACAATTAAAGAACTGGGTTTCAGAGGATGTCTTCCAGTCTTACCTAGTTTTTATGTGATTGCAAATTCAAAGTCCATATAAGAAATGTGACTTCACAGAAATACTAACAGATTAACGGTCTTTTCACGGGATTGCGTTCTCAGCACCATGCTATTTATATTAGCAGTAATAGGTTTCTCTAAGTCTGTCTCGTGGAATAAAAATATTTCAATTCGTTGAATTTGGCTATCTTTTGCCTGGGATTTGATCTTCAACAAATGACCATCAAGCTCGATGAAGCCATAAATGGACTCAGAAGTAGCCAAAAGCAGAAGAATGAAATTTTCCAAAGAAAAAAACCAAATGTCTAAATTTCTCCTGTAGAAGAAATAAAACCATACCTGCGAGCTTGAAACTAGGAAACATAGATATGCTATGTCATTCATTCTTGTAAGTTTCTAGGTCTAATCCTTGACAAAATATAAACTATGGAAAATCACATTAAACACAAAACAAAACTGCCAAGCCTAGCTAAATTTACTTTGAGTGTTAGTAGGAGTTTAATAGGGTTCTGATAGAGGTACCATGGTTTGTATATACAGGGCTATTTTTGCTCAAAGTTAGACTATGGCTCCATTGTCTATGCCTCTGCTCGTCTAAGTGTTTTCAGTAAATTACATTGATTCGATCATACCGGGGTTAGAACATAATTCGGTGCCTATTGCACTAGTTCCATATTCAGCTTGTGTGCAGAAACCAGCATATCTCCCCTAACACTAAGATGACACAAGTTAACTATAAATTTCATAACAAAGATTTATGGTGGTGCGCATTCTTCGGTGCTTTCCTCGACCACTAATTGGCACGGAAGATGTGGACGACCAAGCCCCCTCATTTCTGGGTCGGATAGCCAGCCACCCAATATGGTCTTCAAAGCAGAGCTAGCACTTGTGGGCGGGTAGGCTTTGCGGGTCGTTCTCTTTCAGGATCTCAGCTGGGGTTGGATTTGCTCTGGTAATTTTTTTTTTTTTCTGCTTCATGCAAATTTTTAGACACTGATAACTATAGATGTAGAGGGCCTCAGCTGTTCAAGCCCTTTTAACAACTTAATGTACTTAACGACATACCTCATTACTCTCGGACACTTGAGAAAAACTACTTACAATAGTGTGCTTTAGCGAGCAAATATAAGAAAGCATTTGTTAAAGCATATTCCATCTTTATTCCAAGTCAATAAATATGAAATCTAACTTGAAATTCAGGTCTAGAAACTAGGAATATAGATAACAGTTGGTCTAAATCCACAAGGTTGACAAAGTTGGAAGTATTCCAGTTCCAATTTCAATCCTGAAGAAGCTCGCAGTAGGCTAGACAAAAACTTGTTTGAAGAGATAGCTAAACATAAGAATTCTTAGCGATGAATTTCACAATCGCCTTCCAGAACAAATTTTAAATGTTTTAATGTTTGAGCATTGGTTGGTGTTTCAGTTGCAATGTTTTTTCTTTTGTTTTTAAAAAGAAATATTAGTACTTATTTCTTTTTTAATTAAAAAAAAAATAGACCTTTCGCCTCTTTCTAGTAATTTTAATTTTTCTGCTTTAAAATTAATTGTGATTGAAAGTTTTTGGGGTTACTAAAGGAAATAAAAATAAATTATGAAAAAAAAAAAAAACTTTTTATTTAAAATTCAGGTTGCATTTATCATGAATATGTGAATGAAAAGTTAATAGAATCGAACACTTGATTAATGTTAAATACAGTTTTTCACATTTNTTTTTTTTTTTTTTTTTTTTTTTTTTTTTTTTTTTTTTTTTTTTTTTTTTTACAAAGGAAATTTTAAATCTCAGTTACACACATTGTTAAATTTTATTTATTTGAGTTGTTCCACTTCCATGTGAATGTTGCCTGGACCCTGCTGGTTAGGATGTACTTGAAAGCAATCAGTTGTAAAAATAATGGCTAGTTTGTTACAAAACAGATCATTCAATCAATATTTTTATTTATTATCTTCACCCAAGTGCGTCCAAAAAAGCCAATTATTAAAGTGTTTATTAAGAATGATTTTTTGAGGTTAGTGATTCAAAATATTCTTTAAAAGAAATTTTAAAAAAAAGTTGTATTATGAATATGAATATATCGTTTACAATTTTTTACCTAAATTCTTCAAAAACTCATGCAGCATAAGAAAATGTAATACTTAAATGAAGTTCACATTATTGATAATTCAGTCAGATTATACACATTATAATGATGAATATGAAACTGCCCAAACTAAACCATCATCCTAAGAAGACACGGTAATTCAAAATTTACTTTAATTAAAAAATTCTATTCATCAATATAGCTTCGCCTCAGCTCACCTAAAAAAATAAAAAATAATATAAAATATAAATAAAGAGTTTTAATTTGTGGTTTCTTCCAACGCAAATTTCTCTTTTTTTCTATTAAAACTGTGATGTCGAATTGTATACCACCACTTGTGAATGCTCTATATCATGTCTGATGAGTCACTTTGGAATTTAAAAAAAAATGTCCTTTACTGAGGAAAATAACAATATAATCTCTATAATAAATTAAAGAATTAGAAAAAGGGGTTAAATAAAGTATTAAAAGTTTAAAATTAATATAAAACCAGATAATTTAATCTATCGAGCAGGCCTTTGTTAGACTGATAACTAAGTTTATAATTATACCCTGATAACTAAGTTGATAATTATAACCTGATTGATTGATTGGTTGATACATTGTTTCTCACAGCTTTTGTTGTATTTCCAGTATCCTCTCTCAAGAAGGAGATTTTATTTTTTGGATAAGAGAGAGTTTTTATTTTATTTTACAAGTAAATATCTTATTTAAGAACATTTATCAAAATTATAATCGAAAAATCCTTAAAATGGAGAGTTTATTGACCGTAGAGATTATTAGTAGAGAATTTGTTGGGGTTTGGTCAAGTTAGATCCAAAAAATACAATTTAAAAAATGTGTATTTTTTCAATTATCTGCCAATGTTTCGGCTTTCACTGTAAGCCATCTTTAGGGCTATCATGAAGATGGCTTACAATGTAAGCTGAAGATTTCAAAAATACAAATTTTTAAAATTGTATTTTTTGGTCTACCTTGACCGAATCATAAGAAAAAACATCTACTGAAAAATCCTTATTTTTTTTTTTTTTCTTGGCTATTTTCACAAAGAGATGAGAAAGCCTAAAAGGAGTAAAGAGTTTAAACTTTAAAGGGCTACCAGTTAGTCACGCTATAGACTATGGCTTTCACTCTGAGAATAAGTATTGAGAACAGAATTTTTTTTTTTGCTTATGTGGATTTAATCAATTCTCCATAATTGGTAACTAGGTTTTCATACTTACATCATTCCTCTGATGCGATTAAAGAGTTATAATTACAAATTTATTCTAAATTTTACTCGGTTACAAATCCTTCAGGGTTTATTGTCCATTCATTCATTTATAAATAGTATTACATTACATCGGTTTCATCAAAGTATATGCTAAAGTTTCCAGCACTTCTAATTTTTATTTTCCTTGCAAATAGTATAATGTGATTTATTGAATGGCTGTGAGCCTAGTCCAGTATAATTTAGAATTATGTCGAGAACTTCATTAAAAACAAAAAAAAAAACTCTTAAAATACATGAATAAATAAAATAAAAGTAGATCTAACATACCTATAGTTATAACTCTACCTATACAAGTAGACATAAATCATGTGTGCAATATCCGTACAGAGATTTGTTTAGAGAAAATTTAAAAGAGAAAGAAACTTCTTAACCTGAAATAAATATGTGTTGATGTTAAATTTTGGAATTAAAAAAAAATATTAATTAGAGTTGAGATGAAAAATTAGAAATAAATACAAAAAATATAATATTACTAACTAATATTTTGAAATAAAACATGTAGCAAAAAATTATTTGTTTACTAGAGGGCTGTTAGGACCTAAAAAAAATTACTGATGCCCACTAACAGCACAATAAATGTTATTTTTCATGGTTTTCACTAAAAACCCTGCTGATGGCTCACAACTTAAAAAATAAAAATAAAAAAAATAAATAAAAAGAGATCTTGCTACAGGTCATATAGATCCAGGGGAAAAATTATTCATTTTAAGGATATATTTATTATCTACCCATGGCACACCAGAGAGGGTGTATGGTCAACACACCCTTCTGCTCCTCTGTATTTTTTCCATTCAATGAAGAATGGTTCCCAAATGAGGCTGGGTGTTACTTTGTAACACATTGCTAACCTTGAGTCATTACAAACAGTAGAAAAAAACAACAACTGTGCACTGTGAGTAAACCTGGAACCTTCGGCTCAGGAGTCCAACACCAGACCACCATGCCCCGATGGCTTACAATGCATTCCTAAAAGTTGTTATTTGCTAATAAAATAAAAATATTAATTTTAAGAATTGTTATGCTTTCTATATCTAATTAATTAAGCTCGGTAAAACGACTTTTGGATAACTATAAGTGTGCGGTAAACTATGTTTACGATTTCAAGTAGCTAATCTAAATAATTAAATTATCTAAAAGAAAATAGAATTACAAAACAATTAAATACAAGACTAACATATTCTAGACTCCACGCTTAATTCAATGAATAACCATACTTATATTATTGACAAATATAAACTATGACTAAGCTAAATTGCATAATGGGACAGTATGAGAGATGGGATACACAGGGAGGAATGAGTGCCAAGCTACTTAAGGTGGTAGACTCCCCCCAACCATGTTTCCTCAGACTTGCCTATGAATTGGCTTCTCTTCACTCCTCAGTGCTATATTTGTCTCTTTTTACAGAACTGTTTCATAATAATTCATTTATCTCCATTAATCACCGATGAAATATTTGTAATAAGAAAATAAAATATTACTGTAAAACTGTAGGTATTATGCCAATAGTATCCATAGCAAATTAATAGATAATTGTTGCATTGATAATATTCACTGAATTGATGTCTGACAGATTACATACAGATGTGAATAAAGGTGCGCTCTATGTCGAGTGTTTTGCAGAGATTAAAAAAGAAAAATAAATAAATTTTTGTATGACTTTATATAAATAAGAAATACCAATCTATCTATTTAAATGTCTATTTATTTAATGCTGTCAGCTCTCAAAAACTCTCAATTTTTTAAAACGTATATTTTAATATTGTTGGTTGCTTCTTTCTGCAACCAGGTAGTAGCTAAGAGTTGAAGGATTTAGAGGAAGAACAAAATTTAAAAAAAATTGAATCTTGGCCTATTATAATATAATATATAAAGTATAATACCTGTTCTTTCTCTAGCATTTGTTGTTCCAGAAGTTCGTTAGCGAATTCTGTTATCACATCCCATGCATACTCTGTAATAATACAAAAAAATATCAAACAGTTTTCAAAACATATGAATGTAATATGAGAATAGGAATAGATGTCTAATTAAAAATTAGTATATTTAAACTTATCCCTGTAATTTTTAATCATCATATTGCCATAGTCTGAACCTATATTATTTTATTTATATTGTTTGTCATGATATTCTAAGGAAGGTATGATTCTATTTTAAGTGCAGGCCTGGAAATAGAAGGAAGGGGGAGAGAGTAGTACTTCCTTTATTGTTATGAATTGATTCTCTAGATAAAATGGTATCAATTTTATATGTGTTCAAAAATATTACATAGTCAGATTAGAATTTAGCAATGTGTGTAATATGGCCTAAACAAAAATTCAGGTGGATTAATTTTTTAATGGTATTTTATGAGATCAATAATTCATTGTTTTGTAGATTTTTTTTTTAACCAATGAAAGTCTTTTTAATTTTGATTTCATCAAAAATTTTTGATTTTGTGTGGGAAGTTATTAAAAATAAAGTTCAATTAGTATCAAAAATGTAATTTGAAAACAATATGTGTGTAAAAAAAAATTTCAAATTATAAATTTCATATAATTCAATTCTATGAAAGGGACTTGGGGCCACTTCCTACATACTAGGTTATATTTTTTTTTTTACCTAGTCATTATACTTTTGTAAATTCAAATTCAAAGAAATGCAATTCTCATATGAGAAGAAATAGTGCAATTTGAATAATAAGAATCATTTAGTTGTATTTTCCAGTGGGACGAAGTTAATTTTTATTAACCTAAGAAAGATAGACTGACAAAGATATCACAAAGGGTTATCTTTTATTATAAATTCTGGAATATCTTATATATAAATACTTCCATTGATACTCATGTTTCAATTCCACAAACAATCATAAAACTTATATACTTGCTGGATAGATTTCAATGTTTCTAATATAAAGATTACAATGTTTATAACATAAAGAATTCAATGTTTATAACATAAAAATATTCTATTTATACTACTTGCAAATTTTATTAGTATTTATTAATTCCATACTCATAATTTATTTTTTAATTTGGGCAAGCTGTTAACTTACCCCACTGGCTTTGTCTCTTCTTTTTATTAAGTTCTCGAACTACTGTTAGTGGGTCCAGATTAGACTGCAATGTCCTTACAGAAATATATGTATCTTTCTAATGTGAAAATTGAATTCACAACTTCATTGAATATATCATTAGTGCCATAATTTTAATGAGCAGTTGGTTTGCATGTCTTTCTTGTATCTTTAACTTCTTTATATATATTTAGTATGGCCTATTATAGTCTAAGATGCTCTGATTTTTTTCTTTTTAAGAGAGCTCTGACTTATCTTTTTTCAGTTCTTTGTATTTGTGTAGTTTGAAATTTACCGATGCAATTTTATTTGATTTTTTTGATAGCGTTTGGACCAAAGAAAAGAACAGTTAAGATGTGATAGGAAATAATCTGCAGGGGGGGGGGGGGTTAGGATCAGAGTGCCAGGAAAGTATGATTGTCTCTTCAGCAACATCATTGGATAGAATAATTGGTAGGGTTCTGACTGGATGGATTGTGATGTAAAAGTTGAAGAGGGTGAAAAGAATGAACCCCGTTCGAAACTACTTCATCTGGATAGAGGGATCTAACGTTTCCGTTAAAATGAATAAAATCTTTATAATACCAATTGAAATTTGTTTGTATATCCTATTCCAGTCAAAAAGAGGAATGAATTAAATTGAAATGAATGGAAAATAAAGTCTTGCTCAGCATGCAATGTAATTGTCATGTATTTTATTTGGTTCATAATTAATTACTGGAGTCGCAACAAGCCATAACTAGGAGTCAGCATGACTAATAGTATATTTTTGTCAAATTTTCTGCTAGAAATGTAGGATATAACCTCTGAATCACCTAATTTATGAACATGTTAAAACGATACGACGAAGGTTAATATAAAAGTTACAATTTTTAGACAACTTTAACTTCTGGGCCCTTCCCTTATCCACCCTGGGAATTTTTCACCTTGCGAAGATTTAAAATATAAAGTTTAAAAAAAAATCAATTTTATGTCTTATAAATAATTCATGAGAGGGAACAGAATAAAAAAATCTATCCGTCCTCGCCAGGAATCGAACCTGGATCTCTTGCTATCCGGGCCTAGT
>KZ806980.1:422530-433360 GCA_000696205.2 Oncopeltus fasciatus
GAGATCCAGGTTCGATTCCTGGCGAGGACGGATAGATTTTTTTATTCTGTTCCCTCTCATGAATTATTTATAATTTACGTGGGATAAAAAAACCACAACCTAAATAAAATATTTATGTCTTATAGTTTTTGTTATATGTGTGTCATAAATTGCTCATATAAGTAAATTTAACATCCAAATATTTTAAATAATTTTATTTAGTTTTCTGTAATTTTTAAAAAGAATAATATAATCAACTACTGCCTATTAAATATGTAAGATAAAAAAGAGTTATTGAATAATTTGCTGAAATTTTTTGAAATCAGCTGATCACATAAGCTGCCATTTTTAAAGCACCCCTATCGGTTCTAGGAAGTAGAAATAAAACAATTGTCAAAACAAATGGTATATGTCATCAGTGTTTTATTTGTTCTCATTTGTTTGTTGATCGATTTACGTTTGTTTATGTGTGTGGCGTCACTGTGGAAGGTTTGTTTTTCGTTACTCCAGGGGGAAGAAGTAGCAGTGATTTAGATTGTTGGAGTTCTGGCTCACCTACATCATTCACGGTGGCGTTCTGGGCTACGGCGCAGAACCTGATGGTATACCTCTCGTTGACGTTGGCCGGCACCATGTGGAGCTTCCCGCTGGCATTGATGTTGCTCAACAGCTTCTCGTTCAGTTTGTCCGTGCCCTTCAGTCGGAAGCAGACCAGTCCTAACTGTCACATACAGACAACTGTTATTGTTCTAATGACTTACAAGAATAGGTTCTTTAAGAATCAAGTCGACTTTAAGTGCTGTATATGCACTTGTCTTGTGTGAGAATTGCATGAAATATTATTTCCAAACATAATGCTAATCTTAATGTACGATTATAGTAATTGCTAAATTAACTTATTGCTTTTAAAACATCACAAATATTAGCGAATTGTGGAGGAATGTAGTTTTTTTCCCTCGATATTATCTCCAATTCTGCCTTCTAGATACAACAAATCATAATCTCTCTACATAAAATATACATAAGTGTTTCTGTATGTATGTCTGCATGTCAATACTCTAAAGTTTATAGTTTTCAGTTAAAAAAAAAAAAAAAAAAAAAAAAGAATTTTGGTGTTAAGCTTTTAAATTCAAAATGAAAGGTAAAACTCTGAAAATGAGGGGGGGGGGGGACGCTTCTTCTCCAATACATTTTTTGACTTCAGATAAACACGTCCGTCACAGATAGGTTGCTTAAACTAAGCACATTTACCAAGTTTCATCAAAGATTAAATTCAGAAAATAAGAGTTAGTGAGAAAATTTAATTTACAAGCCGGAGAACACAATAAATGTAAAATGTATGACCACTCAAGTTAGCTGGGAATCTGGAACATCGTAACATTCCAAAATGTTTACCAACACTTCTTCCGGGTTCAACCGTGGCTTGGAGTTATTAGGTGCCAAGCTTTCGCCGCTCATTGTTTCATGGCTTCTTCAGAGCTGAATGGAGAATCACATTCTCATTTTCCATTCAGCCCTGAAGAAGCCATCCCACGATGTGCGGCACCTAAAAACTCCAAGACACGGTTGAACCCGGAAGAAGTATTGGTAAATATGTCTGAGGACCGTGGAAGCCTACGTGAACATATTCCAAAATATTTTCCTTACTACGCGTTTTCGTAATAATGCTATAAAATATAAACTTTAGGAAAGTATATTTTACACTCATTATATTCTGTGCAATTTTATATTTTTTTTTGTGTATAAAAATTCAATTAAAAAAAAATTATTTTTTTAGTAAAAAATTTAACAACTCTTCGCACCTTTTTAAATATATTCCTTAATGACTGTNAAAATAAAGTTTTATTTATCTGGAAACAATTTAATAACTAATAATAATAGAGATGATCTTATTAATTTGTACATAAAAAAATTATTTTTTTAGTAAAAAATTTAACAACTCTTCGCACCTTTTTAAATATATTCCTTAATGACTGTTTTTTCGAAAACATGTTATAGGGCATAAATGAGCATTATATTGTATAATCTTTTAACACAACTAATAAATATCTAAAGGGTTATTGTCACTACCAGTGAATATAGAACTATCATACCTTCTATTATCCGTCTTCATTGGTTTTCTTCAAACTATCTTCTGTTGGCGAGCGCTTTCGGACATTGTCCATCTTCGTGGACGAATACATGTGTTCACTGTCACTGTCTGTATTCAACTGCGTTTGTATTCTGTGGGTTGGTCGGATGCTTCAGGTATAAGAGTCATATAGCTGTAACGGTCGCTTTGTCGGTGATAAGGTCTGTCTAACGCGAGAGTGAAAAGGGCCAGTGTCCATTATTTCAGGTATTAGTTGAGGCAGGGATAAGTTGTAATCTCCTTTGTTGAGGTGTTACGCAAACCTCAACAAACGCAGTTGAATACAGACAGTGACAGTGAACACATGTATTCGGCCAAGAAGATGGACAATGTCCGAAAGCACTCGCCAACAGAAGATGGTTTGCAGAAACCAATGAAGACGGATAATAGAAGGTATGATACTACTAATAAAATACATATAGTATTTTCTGTGCGTGTGTTTATAAACAAGCTATGTGTAGGTATGCTTTGTTTGATTAGTAGATATCCGTGACAAGCCAGCACTGCGCATGCACGGTTAATAATGCAATAGTTACTAGGATTATAATAGGATATAGTGTTGGCAATGGCTTAGTATGGATTTTAAATTAATCGTACTGTATTTCTTCAGAGAAAGTAAAGTTCCTTTGACTTTTGATTTAGCTGTACAATCATGAACCATATGGGAAGGTTTCATTATATATACCTTCCAGTTTGAGTATGCTGTAGGGAGCGGAAAGAGATAGCGTACCTTGACCTCGTTGCAGACGACGAAGCGGGGATCGGCGCGCACCAGCTCCTCGAAGTGCTTGGCCAGTCTGCAGTGGTGCCTGATGTACTCCTGAAGACCGGACAGCCCGTAGCTCCTGAGGACGAACCACAGCTTGAGGGAACGGAACCTCCTCGACAAGGGCACCCCCCAGTGGCGGTAGTCTATGGTGGCGTTGGAGTAGCCGTGCTGAAGATACAGTGGGTCCACGACAAGTGCGGAGGTCAGCTTCACCCTGTCGCGCACCCACATCAGTGAGCAGTCGAAGTTCACCAGGAGCCACTGTAACAGGAACCTTTGCAGAAGAAGTGTAATAGTATTGATAAGGAACCAGCAGCCACTGGAACAGGAACCTTTGCAGAAGAAGTGTACCGATAGAAGTGTATAGATAGTGTAATAGTATTGATAAGGAACCAGCAGCCACTGGAACAGGAACCTTTGCAGAAGAAGTGTATAGATAGTGTAATAGTATTGATAAGGAACCAGCAGCCACTGGAACAGGAACCTTTGCAGAAGAAGTGTATAGATAGTGTAATAGTAATGATAAGGAACCAGCATAGTTATGAAACACTAGCAAATATATATTTGTTGTTTAAACTATTAATGAATGATTAATAAGTATTTAAAGTCCAGTGACATACAGTTAAAATATTTACCTAATGAAAAGTTCATCACGTATATTTTTTCTCTTTCATCTAGATGGACATAATTGAGACCAAATGGCTTCAAGCGAGAATAATCTTCTAAGTCGGAGAGAGAGAGCAATCAGTGTAATAGGAAAGACCACCTGGGTCTGGAGTCTGACCGAAGGAAGAAAGAGGGAAGTAAGAAAGAAATAAATAAAATAAACTTTTCTGGGACTAACAGACTTCCCTTGTATGACAATAAGTCAATTTTACAAAAGACCTTTTCTGGCTCAAAAAATATACATTAATTCAAATGGAGAGTTTTTTTTACCGTAGTTATTATTATTAGATGATTTTAGTTGGGGTTCGGTCATGATAGATAAAAAAAAAAAAAAAAATACAAATTATAAAAAAAGTGTATTTTTTAAAAAGATTATCTGCCAACGTTTCGGCTTACATTGTAAGCCATCTTCAGGGCTGCCTATCATGAAGACGAGAGAGGACGTCCTGTCCCTAAGTTCACATTTCCATGACTGAAGGTCACACTTTCTTTTAAATTTGTATTTTTTTGGATCTATCTTGACCGAACCCCAACTAAAATCCTTTGAAATACTTCAACAAAAATAACATTTCCTCGAGGCTGACAATGTAAGTTATTATCCATAACAATATGATCGGAGAAATAAAGAAAAAAAAATGGTTTAGGAAATAAAATGCAGTGTGAAGTACACATTTAACGAAAACACCAACTCATACTAATTCGATTAATTTACTTACATTCCACAAGCGCACAATATTAATTCAATCATTAACAACCATTCCAGTCTCTGTGGGGAACAGATTTACATTGTAAGCCGAAACGTCGGCAGATAATTTTATGTGAAGCTTCCAGGAGAGGTTCTGGTCAAAAGTTACAACGAGGGTTCTATTTGAAGAAGAGAAGGAAAATAGGAGTATTATTAATGGTACAATTAGGTAGGATAGGAAGGGAGCTTAATTAAGTATTCAGCTATTAGTAAATATCCTCCCTGTTAAGAGTTTTCGTAAAATATTATAAAACATAATGTTTTAAATAAGAACAAAGAAAACAATATTATTACATTTTTACCTCTTTAGCCTAAATACCGAAACGGTTTCTTCATTTGAAAAAAGAAAATTGCTGACTCAAGAGCGCGTATTGACAAATATAATTTTAAATGAGCCATATATTTGGCTTCTCCAATTTAAGATCTGCTAAAACCTTTCTAAACTCAGTCGTGGTTCCACTGGGAAGAGATTGACTTCTACACGGAGGGACATTTCCAAGGACCCTGAAGGATGCGAACCCTCTCTCTGGCAGTCACCTTGTTCGAGTTGGTGTTGAAGGAGTCGGCGAAGTCGATGCCGCTCAGGAGGTACTTGTGCTCCGGCAGGATGAAGGAATTGCCGGCGTAGGCCGCGTCCACGTGCAGCCAGACGTTGGGGAAGAGCTTGCAGACGGGCCCGATCTCCGGGAGGCAGTCGAAGGAACAGCAGGAAGTCGTTCCCAGCGTCGTGGACACGAAGAAGGGGATCATTCCCATCGCCTCGTCCTCCTCCATTGCCTGGGAAAACATCAACATGTAATCCAAAAACAAATACATTAATCCCCTAAATAAATATTATAATAATACTTAGTAATGGAATATTGCACTTATATAAATAAATTTTTTTATTGAAAAATACTTTATTTTAAATTTTAATACAAATTTACAGAAAGTCTTATTTTGTTGCTGTGTTACCAATTATAAACACAATCAATAGTAACCAAAATGAGTATAGTCTCTCACGAGTCTTTAATTCGTGCATAAATTATATAATTAATAAATTGAAGTTTGATGTATGAATCTTTATAAATTTATAATCCGTGAAAACGACACTTTTCCTTTATTTTTGATTCGTAGTTTTTAGGTTCTTTCAGAAGAAGGTCTTGTAGAAAGGACTGGATATTCTGCAAAGGAAATTTATTCTTGTTGAAGTCAGTAAGTCTAGTTCTATTTATAGAAAATGGGTAATGTTAAAGGAAAATAATCTAAAAGGTTATTATCACTACCAATGAATATAGAACTATCATACCTTCTATTATCCGTCTTCATTGGTTTCTGCAAACCATCTTCTGTTGGCGAGCGCTTTCGGACATTGTCCATCCTCGTGGCCGAACACATGTGTTCACTGTCACTGTGTGTATTCAACTGCCTGGATGGACAATGTTCGAAAGCGCTCGCCAACAGAAGATGGTTTGCAGAAACCAATGAAGACGGATAAAAGAAGGTATGATAATTTTAAAGGTCCTTGGTTCGAATTACGTTTTTCCTGATCCCTTTTAGTTTGAGGAGTTCTCTATCAGAGTGCGCTCTAGTCGTGGCACTAGTGCGGGAGTCTTGTGTGCTCCGTATTTAGTGTCGTGCGAGTTTTCAAAAATAGTACGTTTGACTGTGCGTAGGTCATTTTTGATAACATGCCAATCAATAGATCATCTTTGAGAACAAGCCAATCGTATATGGAAACCATATGTCGCACTAAAGATCCCTTAAGTATTTAAATATATTTATATATATCTTCAGACGTATTTAGTGCGACATATTAGATTTTCTTTAAAATGTAACCTTTAACTTTTTATATTTATAAGACGGCTTTTTCATACTTGGAATACTAGAAATTGTTCTATTTTATTAATTAAGTACAGACTATCTAGCTTTGTTTGAAGTTAACAAGCTTATGAGCATATGCGAGAGGTTATGGACTCATCCCACCGAAGACTTGGATTGTAATTGTGCTGTGTTGGGATTAGTCCTTTGTGGTCCTGGAGATACTGGCTTGTTTGTTTACGTAGGATTTTACTGTGAACCCCTTCAAAGAAGCTCTTTCTGCCATTGGCATTTAGTTGTTTTACAAGAAGCACAAATATTTGTATAGGATTGAACACTGTTTCTTGGACAGGAAGATTTTACATTCTATTTATTACCCACTTCTTTCTGGAGAGCAAATAGGTGAGGAATTACGTTCATGGTCGCACAAGTAATGATTTTACTGCTTCTATTGGTATCATTTGAATAGTATTTAATAATAATTTATTATCATAAATAAGTAATTAGTGAGTAACAATAATATTTTAATTTCAATTTTGTTACTTAATAGTATTTCACATTGTTAATATTTATCTATTTATGTGAAATCAGTAGCCAGTCTAGCTTTTTTACTTTTTTTTTTCTTCTTCGATAAGTAGATCGATTAATCACTATAGGAATTTAGAAAACTTTACAAGCTGTTAAACCGTAAGTCAACTTTAACTGAGACTAACAAACTAACTCTTTACCATACACTGTTGAGACCTATTTGGACGTATGAAGTCGAACTGTGGGGAACTGCTAAACCATCCAACATCCAAAGAATACAGTCCTTCCAATCCAAAACCCTAAGAATCAAGTTGATGCACCCTATTACGTTGCCAACTCCACTCTCCACAATGACCTTGTAATCCCTTTTGTCAAAGACGTTATCACAATCCGTTTTAATAAATTCCACTCTGACCTTTCCATGCATCCCAATCCTCTAGCACAAAGTCTATATAGTATTACCCATCCTGACAATCCTCCACGTCACCTTAATAGGAAATGGTCGCGTTACATTCTCATTACCAACACTTCCTAATAATAAATAAAAAAAAGAAAAGAAAAAACAAACAATTGTAAATAGGGATTTAGGAATACTTCCATTGGGCAGCTTCTCCATCAAACGAAGTATACGCTAATTTAAATATTTATGTATTGCAGTTTGAAAGTCATAAATAAAGTGTTCAAAAGGAAATTTATTACATTTTTGTTAACATTAGAACATTTTGTAATTATGTTACAATGAACTAAAAAATATCAAAATGACAATAGCAAGAGGAGCGAAGGAGACCAATGACATCACTCTTAAAAAAAAAAAAATTAAGAGCATTTTTAACCCAATTTAAAAAAAATTAAACAAATTTTAACCCAATTTATTTACCTACACATCAATGATTGAATTTTTATCTGAAGATTAATAGCAATTTAATACATGAACATTTCAGAGAAATTAGAGTCAGGATTTTTTTCTCATATACAATTTNTTTGTAATATTCATATATATATATATATATATATATATATATACACACACACGAACACACACATGCTTAAGTTATGATAAACTTAATGTTAAATTCAAATTGTATCATAGAGTAAATAAAAAAGTTCCTCAGATAGGAGCTGTGTGATCTGAGCAAATTTACTATGTGTCGCATCACAGATGAAAATAAATAGAAGTGAATGATGGAATTAAATTTAAAAGGGGGTGAAAACTAGGAATATCAAATTTATGTGTAAAACAAAAGTTTGCTGTTATCTGCAGGGAAAGTGGGAGATGAGAAGTGCTTTCTTAATATGCGTTTTTCTTAAACATTTTATAGGATATATCCCATTATGATATTCTATTATGTTACAATAACTCTCTACTGATTGTAATTATATAATTGTAAAATGTAATTTATTATAACACAATTTTTTTTTGTAGTTTTAAAATTGAATTTTGATCCTTTTACTTTTTTTCTAATTCATTCTAATAGCATGATTTTAATACTACCAACGAATCTGAGTATCTATTACTTATGACTATAAATACCATCTATATTATTTCCTGTTTAATATTGAAAATAGAGCAATAAAGAATGGAGCTTTCTGAATCGCCAAATTTTTAAATTTGCAATTTTACCTTATTATAAATGTTAAAAAAGTATTTTAAAGGAATAAAATGTGAGGAAAGAAATTTACTATAATTTTTATTATCGTGCACATAAAGGAATTCAATTTTTTTTTAATTAAAGGAAATAAACTATTATCGGTCGTAATTCACAGCGTTTTGTTTTACTTGTCTCATCAAGAAAATATGTGGCAAATTTTCACTTAGAAATTGAAGAATTAATTTTTTTTTTTTTTTTTTTTTTTTCACTTTCGCATTAACGTTGGTACGAAAATTTTTGAAGAAATATGAATAAAATGAAAATTATGAATAAATTATATTAGTCATGAACAATCGTGACAATACTTGAATGCCTCTGGAAATTATTATTCCAAAGAGAATACTAAATATCTGGATGAGAATTTCGTCTTCCAGGGAGATACCCGGACATGACAGTCCGAGATACATCCATATTGCAGTGAGTCTCTTTTTAAAAGTCTGTGACGTCATTTGTGAGGGGTGAGTTCCTGTCTTTGTTGTCGGGAGGAAAATTAGTGGAAACCCTGCGCCCACATTCCACCCTTGAATGAGTCCCTGATATTTAATGAAGTCATCCCTCACTCTCTCTCTCTCTTTCTCTCTTCTGATATATATCGTTCTTCGTCTCTCTCACTAGGCGTACATGAACAATGCCCTTCTCCCCTAATTCATATTTGTTTTATTTTTCTCCTACATTTTCGGAAATTTAAATGGCAGTACTGAAAATTCTTGTGTGCAGGTTCAAATTCTTTACCCTAAGTTATTAAGAACTTAGGTCTTCTTTAAATTTACAAATTTTAGAAATGTTTTAAGAATATCCTTGTAGAATTATTAATTTACATCTTGGAAATGTTTAACTCTAAACAAAGGAGGTTTTGCTTTGTTTTATAAAAATTATGCGTTATTTATTTATTTTTATATTTTTGTGGGGACGAACAGCGATCTTAACGCACGGTCAGTAATAATTACTCAATATTTTAATATAAACTGTTATTTTAATTTAATTAAGGATAATATTTCTAATTTTATGTTACTTTATCAATAACGACTTCAATCTCGCTCCAAATATATATTGTTATCCCCTTTTGTTATGTGAGGGATTATAATCATTTAAAACTCGCTGTGCTAGTTGGGGACTCTTCTGTTTAATTCCGTAAAGACGGATACATGTGTGTTGTGTACTGCAATCTAGAGGCTCTGCAGTTGTAAGGTAGGAAGTATCTGTTGTACAATGTTTTTGAGGATGGGGGGGGGGGTGGTAGATAGGTGTTCAAACCTAACAGGTTTCGTATGAGATGTGCTGGAGCGTGTCTGTATTTAAGGGGCTTATCGAAATTTTCATGGGGACGTGCCTATTGCTGGAGCTGTTTATGTAATAGGGTCTTTTGTTTGTGGGGTGCTTATGGTACAAAAGTTTTTTTTTTTTTTTTTTTTTTTGCAGGGGTGCATAACTGTTTATAAGGACTTGGTTTTCTGATTAGGTTTTTCCCCACTTGGTATTTTTCAAAATAGTCTTTTAGTGTACACGACCTCGGATTTTCTTTTATTTCCTAGATTTTTATATCACTCAAAAGTGGGTTAAAACTACCTCAGTAGTTATCAGGAAAATCTAATATTTCCTATGTTTCAGTATACTGCAAGGACTAATGTTTAGAGATAAGAAAAATATAAGGTCATAGGACCATTAAAAAAAATTAATTTCCTGCTTTAAGAGATTAAAAAAAATTGGGTAAAAAGGAAGAAGGCTGGAAATATAATTATTGTTGTTATTGAGTAATAATATATTATTTTGATAAATTAGCGTTGTAGTTGTTTTTATAGTTGCATGGAAAAAGTAACAAGTTCTCGAATATTGACTTTCGGATTTTGAATGTAGGTTCAATCAGTCAGAGAAAATATTTATTAAAATAAGCATGCAATTACGTTATAATACAAAGTTATTACAATTAATTATTAAACTATATAAATAACTAAGTTAGCAATTATGGGTACATTTTCCCAGTTCCTGTGACCTTATTCTGTACTTCTATTACAATGATGTATCTACATTAAATAGTTGGTCAGAACATCTGACTATATTACCCGATTACTATCAAGTGGAAAGAGGTGTACCACAAGGCAAGTGCTTAGGCCTTTTATCCTATTCATTGTTTTGCACTCCTACCCTTGCAAACAGTCCACTAGTTTTACTTGTTGATAAAGGTTCTGTATTTTATGACAAGCTTTTTCTTCAACTTCTAATCAAGTTATCTGCTAAGAGTCATGAAATATTTAAAAAAAAAAAAAAGAAATTGACTGTAAAAGAAGAATAAAAATTGTATGAAAATTACATTTATGAGAATGTAATATTCACCCCCGTACTACAATGAGCATTCCCTTTTTTTTACCTTCAACTGCAACACAATCCTAACTTAATGTCTGAATTTGACCTCGCAAGTTAGTTCTCTACACTCTCCATAATAACTGAAAGAAAGGCTTGTGCCAAGGGCCTTTCTCTGTTCGTGTAATTGTTTACTTTTTTGCCTCTTCTTTATAATCAAACTAATCTATTACATATTGCTGTTTCATGTATATATTCAGACGTA
>KZ806980.1:434718-447892 GCA_000696205.2 Oncopeltus fasciatus
TTTTTTTTTTTTCTTAAGAGGTGTCTAGAAGAAAACCATATTTATATTTTGAACAAAAATTGTTTTTATTATTGTAAAGTGCTTTCATGGTCTTAGGGTCTTAGATCGCTTTTCAGAGCCAAGAAACTTATCACGTATTTTACGCCAATATATTTTAGATATATTATTTTATTTATTTATGCTTTCTATGTGGTAGGTGTTTTGTACTCTGACTTATGAGACATTAGATCCTTAAAGACATTTAATGAAAAATGTATTCTGAAAATTAAATGGCTTTTCTTTCAAACTATATTAAGTTTCACTTCGTTACCAATATAAAATAAAATCCAATATGAAATTCGTAAATTTCTTAAATTTTATAAATATTATTTTTTGTGGTATTTAATCCCACGTAAATTTTTAGTGCGAGGGAACAGAATAAATTGAACGCACCGGCCCGGATAGCATGAGATCCAGATTCGTGTCCTGGGTGGGACAGTTAGATTTTTTATTCTGTTCCCTTGCACTAAAAATTGTTTGTAAATTTCTTTATTTTGAAATTAAAGAAATTTTATTGTTATGTAATGACTTGATATTTTAGTATTGTAAGTGTATTTGTATTAGTATTTACTTTTAAATGAATGGCGGGAATGACACTACTACTGACACTACTACTGACGCCAGGGATGACGGCTACTGACCTGTCTGAGTGTCTGACCTCGGAGGCAGCACTTGTCGTCTGGCTCGAGGATCCTCAGCTTGACGAAGCAGATCATGGCTGCCTTCTCGACGCAGGAGTGTGCCTCCTTGGAGCAGTAGGCCATCAGCTTGGACAGGAGGACGCCCTCCTCCACGAACTGGTGCATCTTCTTGAGGCGGGTGATGGCCTGGGCTCTCGCCGCCAGCATCGTCACCAGCACGCACTCGCTCGCCGACGTCTGCAAACAGGCACACGCTTTTAGTTCTTAGGGGGGGCATCACTCTCTCTCTCTCTCTCTCTATCTCACCACTACTAGCAACATGTTGTCTTTCTTCTTCGTCCCCTCCCCCTCCCCGATATGTCACTGTCCAATCAAAAATAATATTCTATAATGACGTCACACTTTTCTATTTTTCCAATTCTTAAACAACAGTATATTTAGTGCAAGAGAACAGAATAAAAAATGTAACTGTCCCAGCCAGAACTAACTTGAACCTGGATCTCCTTTTTTTTAAATATTTTTTTTTCAACTCACTGTTGTGTTNTTGAACAAAAATTGTTTTTATTATTGTAAAGTGCTTTCATGGTCTTAGGGTCTTAGATCGCTTTTCAGAGCCAAGAAACTTATCACGTATTTTACGCCAATATATTTTAGATATATTATTTTATTTATTTATGCTTTCTATGTGGTAGGTGTTTTGTACTCTGACTTATGAGACATTAGATCCTTAAAGACATTTAATGAAAAATGTATTCTGAAAATTAAATGGCTTTTCTTTCAAACTATATTAAGTTTCACTTCGTTACCAATATAAAATAAAATCCAATATGAAATTCGTAAATTTCTTAAATTTTATAAATATTATTTTTTGTGGTATTTAATCCCACGTAAATTTTAACAATTTTTAGTGCAAGGGGACAAAATAAAAAATTTAACTGTCCCAGCCAGGTCCTGGACCGTTAGAGGGTTAGATTTTTATTCTGTTCCCTTGCACTAAAAATTGTTAAAATATACGTGAAATTAAATACCACAAAAAATAATATTTATGCAGTTTTTAAAATATATCGCCTTATGCTCGAAGGAACGGACATTGTGAAGCTGTTTAAATGACTCTCGTCATTAAATTTTAATTTTATAATTATTAATTTTATTGTTGTATTTTATCTCATATAAATTTTTAAAAATATAGTGCAAGGGAACAGAATAAAAAATCTATCTGTCCTGGCTGAGACAGTTAGGTTTTTTATTCTGTTCTCTTACCCTAATTATTTAAAATTTACGTGGGATTATATACCACAATAAAATTATTATTTATAAACCTAAACAACAGTCTTTTTTTTTTTATTCTTTTTTTTAAAGCAATTTACTTCAGGTCAAGTGATAGATCAAGGTTTTTTTTTAAATTTTTTTATTTGTATTTTTAAAATCAAGGCTCATGTATTGTTATTATATTGTTCTACTATCAACTGAATTAGACGTCATTTTTATTTTTATAACACTTTAATTTGACTTCTTTGGATGGGACTTATAGAGATAGAACAGAAGCGCTTGCAAAAAAATTAAATTGATAAAATGACGTTACAGATTTAGTTTTTATTTATTATTTATTTTGTTATTGTTACATTGCTCTAAGCGCGACTGAAATGAATCCGCATGTAATCCGAGGAGATCGCGAACGAGTCACTGTCCTGTCATGATAAGTCATTTGTTTGTTACTTTACAATAAATACTACTATTTCTTTATTTATATATATATTGCACATCGACTGCTGAAAATACTACTATTAATTATATTTTGTATGCCTCTAAAAATTACATAAATTTAAACAATGCTTTAATATATTCAAATGGAGAGTTTTTGACCGTAAAGATTATTAATAGATGTTTGTTTTTTTTGAGCAATTGAGTCTACCTTGACCGAATCGCAACAAAAAAACATCTTCCTATTAACATATTAATTTTATTACTACTGTTATTTTTCTCTCGGACAATTAGCACACGTGTCTTGCTCGATGTATGTACATAAAATAAAAAAAATAAAAACAAAATTAGTAATAAAGCCATGAGGTATACATGTTATAAATGACTTAATTCTCGACTCATGAAACACTAAATTAAGGGAAAACAGCTCATTAGTGTCACGAAGCACTAGTACATAGTCACTGCTGTTAAGGCAGCAATTTATCCATTAATTTATTGCAGTAAAGTAAGGAAAGAAGAAAACAAATATACTTTCTTTGAAAACTCTCTTTGAGTTCTGATTCTGAAATGATTGGGTCATGATTGTAGTAGTTAAAGCCCTATAGGGTTGGACAGGAAGGTAACCAACACTCTTATGCCGTTGAAAATTTGCCCTTCAAGGGAGCAATGGACTGTGTGATTAGACTTTAATCCTTGTGTTGTGTTTAAAAACTTAAATAAAGAAAGCGTTTGAATTCTGAGTGGAAGACTTACAGGGAAATTTTCTTACAATAATATATTATAAACCTAAATTGGTTGAGGCTTTTGTCTTTACTTTTCAAAACACCTCTAGGATTGTTCCAGCGATCCTGAAGTTTCACTTTTATTATTATTTTGCCTGACACCTTGTAATTAGATGTTTGTGCTTAATTAATATGGCTCTGTTTGAAGAGTAATAATAAAACACTTTAAATAACTAATGAGAGGGAATAGAATAAAAAAATCTGTCTGTCCCAGCCAGGACTCGAACCTGGATCTCCTGTTTTCCGGGCCGGTATGTTTCCATTACACCACCAAGACGAGCTAGATAACTTATTAAATTCCCGACACACTAGGACAAACCAGGTTCGAGTCCTGGCTGGGACAGATAGATTTTTTATTCTATTCTCTCTCATTAGTTGTTCAAATTTTGCGTGGGATAATAAACCACAACTAAATTTGTATTTATAAATAAAACAGTTTGTTTTTCATAATCATGTGATATCGGTAATTGGGAGAAATGACGGTGATGGTAAGGGGTTGATGCACTGTTATCTACGTCTATTTGGAAGTTATGTCCTGTCTTGGCTACAGAAGTGCCCCGGAAGTAGGAGAGAAAGGACCTGCCTGTATCACACCACCACCCTTGCTGCCGGGGGCGAAGGCCAGGAAGTCGTCCGGGAGTCCGATAGCCTTCCCTGAGGACAAACACAACATGTCAGACATAAGCAAACACACACATAAACACGTGGGACTCCGGCTTGTAAATTCAATCCGGCGTACTTACCCAGCCAATCGAGGACGATGGTCTCCAGTTCTGTACATGCCGGACTTGCGGCCTGGAAAAAAAAAAAAAAGATTAGAAAAACCTATATACAACAAATATACTGTTACCATGGTGATTTGTATTGGGTAATAGACTGCCAGAGATTGTCATTGGAGACAGCAGAAGAAACCCAATACAAGTATCATTCATAGTTTAAAGAAAAAGATTATAATAAATTATACTACTTAAGGATTGGGTATAATAAAGGATCCTTTGATATACCACACTCATTCCTTTGATATACCCAACCAATCCTTTGATTTACCCTTTGATATACCCATTCTTTTGGAACACCCAACCCAATCTTTTGATGTATCAAAACGTTCAGTATATTAAAATGTGTTAAATTATTGAACGAAAATAATTTACAGTAGGTACGTCTTAAATTTAGTAATTAATATTTAAAAAGTTATACGAGAGTAATGTAAGAGTTCTAAAAAAAAAAAAAAAGAAGAAAATTAACATTATTTATTTAAAAATTAAATCTGTTCCTTTACATGCCCAGGGAGACATGGGGAAAATACATATTATAGATTTGTTTTTTTCGGGGCCAATAGCACTTTAGAGAAGGTACTGGGTGAGCTCGGTGGTTTTCAGTTCTGGGTTTTTATTGAACATCATTATTCATCAGGGTCATTACAACAGTAGCACAGAAGGAAAAAAAAACTTACTGTGCATTGTGAGACAATAGACATGAGACCTATATTTCAGGAGTCTAAGGGCATAACCGCTGGGTTTCCGTGTCCCAACATGACAAAAGATGTATGTAACAGAAATTCGCTCACCTTGTTTTGTTTATTTATACAATATTCTGTACCTAGTCTAATGAATTATTTATATTTTAATTTCTTTTTCTCCAAGCTTTTTATTTTATTTATATATTTATTTTTTAACATCTATTGAGGGTTTACTTTGTGACACACTCCAAATTCTCTTTACAAAATGCCCATTTAAGATTAACATTTGCTTGAATCGATTTATATTTGAGATTCCTTTACTTAATTTTGAATTTTGACTTTGAATAAAAAAGCAATTTTATTTTTCTAAAATCGACCAAATATCATCATAATAGAAATATTTAAATACAATTTTGCAGATGTGGGATGTGCTCTAGTTTAAAAATTTTCATTGAAGTACGAGCACCATACATTACAAGGCATGGAGTTGATACGACACTGATATTTTAAAGTTCAAATGGAGAGTTTTTGACCGTATAGATTATTAGTGGATTTTTTTTGTTTGGGTCGGTCAAGGTAGATCCAAAAAATACAATTAGAAAATGTGTATTTTCTAATTATCTGCTAACGTTTCGGCAAACATTTTAAGTCATCTTCAGGGTTGTTGAAGTACAATGTCATAAGAAAAAAAGCCAAATGTTGATAATTACAAATAAACATTTTTTAAATTGTATTTTTTGGATCTACCCTGAACGAACCCCCTGAAAAACATCTACTGATATTTTTAATTTTTGTTTTTATTGTGTTTGGAACATACGTACTAAACAAAATGACTATAACTTATCATCGAACTAGTCTTATGATCAAGTAACGTAATATCTCCCCTCAGAAAAACTTAATACAAATACAGGAATATTAGACCACTCAATACTTTTAAAATCGAATATTCGTTCAATGCCCTTAGTGTCAAAAATCATTCGAAAAGTCACTCGAGGCGGGTGTTTGGAGTATGAGTGATCATCTGATTTCCGAAAAACAAGGAGAATGCTTATCCTAAATTATATAGATCTCTGAGGTGAATGTATCAAAACGTTCAGTATATTAAAATGTGTTAAATTATTGAACGAAAATAATTTACAGTAGGTACGTCTTAAATTTAGTAATTAATATTTAAAAAGTTATACGAGAGTAATGTACTCTGGCCAAGAGTGAATGTATCTATCAAATGGGAAGAATCCCGAGTCGTGAAAGTTAACGGAGTACATAGGACATGTAATAAATAAAATATATATATATATACATATATTCTACCATAATTCGAGATCACCCTTTATGGAATCATATAAAAGTGGTTTGGCATACCCATGAGAAACCTATGCAGCCGATTGCGTCGCTCAGCATATCGCCCAGGATAGAGGGGTATGAGTTGCCGGAAGGGAAGTAGGCATGGAAACGAGGATGTTGCCAATGAGTTACCTATAAACAAAAATATACATAAATGATATATATTTATTGTACATAACATAATATATATGTTACCAAAAAACAGAATATATAAGGCGACTTATTAAAAGTATAAAATGAATGTAGTATTCAATTAATATACATATATATTTAATGTTTAACAGAATGTTTCATTAAGTAATATAAATATCGTTTAGGCAAATGTCTATAAAATAATGCATATTAAATATTTTAAAAATAAGTAAGAAGATAACCTATTCCGGCATATTTAATTGTGTTTATTTTAATGATTAATAATTGATATTTACTGGCTTTATAGTTTTTTTTTCTGTTTGTTTTACTGTGGAAGTAGTAATAAAGGCCTTTTATTCATTCTCAGGATGGAAAAAAAATAGGAATCAAAAGGATAAATTACATTAAAATAGATTTTTCATTGTTAAGGGAATAAGTGCAAAATTAATAGCATTATTTTTTTTGTATTAGATTAATGTATTTTAAATCTTGTCAATGATTTTTTGTTTTTTAAATTTTCAATTATGAGCGTTTATTTTCTTTAAAAAAAAAAACAACAAAAAATGACCTTTTGCATATCACGTAATCCCATAATAATTATTTATGTTATCATGCCTGAATATTTTGATTCGCATAAAATAAAATAAACTTGTCTAAAAATTAAGGTAAAGTAAAATATAGAATTTCTTGCTAACCCATTAAAGTTATGGTAATGAATATAAAGAAATCTAAAAGATTGTTAAAATAAGATTATTATTTTACTTATTAATTATACTAATTATTAATTACTTATATTAACATATTTCTTGTATTCAGTATAGTGTATTAATTTTTCAATTTGTAAATGTTGCGTTAATAAATACTAAACGCATTCTTTGAAGAGTCTGTTTTATACTATACCTTCTGTTTCAATGTGTTTTTTATATAGATTTGACTGTTTTATACTATGCATTCTGTAAAACGAAAATTCATTAATTTATGGTTACCCAATCATTGCTGCAAGATAATAATGATTGATCATGTAATCATTGATAAGGTTCTTGTTAAAACACAGAAAATTTGTTGACAATTGTTCATTAATCGTTTTAATTGTTTTAAACTTGCAATTTTTGTATAAAAAAAAAATTGATGAATGTTAATTTTATACGTAGTGTTTCTTGTATATTTTTTTAAAATCAAAATTATGGTAAATCAAAGAAAAACGTTTTACAATTTTTTTCTTTAATTTTCAGAGTCTGTTTGGAGCTGTGTTGCTGCTTGGAAAAATATTTTTTGATCTTTGAACTTTCTCAAAAACAAGTAAGTGTGTACGTTATTATGTCCTTGTTTTTCCTCTATCAACTCTTCTACAAAAAATTTACTATTTCTACAGTAACCATGAACACGATCAAAACACGTATCGGAAATTATCAGTATTTGCATCGTTGTAAGCCATCTTCAGAGCTGTAGAAATACAATGTCATGAGAATACAATAATAATTTACAATATTATAATATAGAATTGCCGTAATGTAATGTGATATCAAATGTATGAATGTAGAAAGCTATGTTAGAGAATTTAAAACATGCAGACAATAACCTATTAAAAAATTATTGAAGAAATTAAAACAGTAATCGACCACACCTACCTATCATGAAGACGAGAAGGGACGTCCTGTAGCTAAGTTCACATTTATCCATGACTGAGAGCAAAATATAATTTTTGAGAAGAACACCGTGGGTGGTGGAAGGGTGGGGGGAAGGTACAAAGAAGGAGTTGCCTGTTTCAAAAGGGGGCAAGAAAAAGGACAAAGGAAAAAAGGAAGGGTATTATTAGGAATAAGTAACTTTTGGAATTGGGAAAAATGTTTGACAATGTAAGCCGAAACGTCGGCAGATAATTTTTTTTAAAAATCCAATTTTTTTTTAAACTTGTATTTTTTTTGTATCTACCCCAACAAAAATCATCTAATCTACGGTCAAAAAAAGTATTTTTGTTTTTTGAACTTATTAGGTTATTATAAATATATTGTTAATTAAATTTTTTATATCCCAACAAGATGGATAAATATTATATATTATATTCAAGAACTTAAATTATATAACTGAAAATTAGACTTAATCAGAAAAGAGGTTTCAGTAAAGTTACATCTATCGATTTAGCCTACATCGAAGACGATGGATTCAGTATCAATGGAATTATTATTATTAAAATTTTATTTATTTATTACATTCTTTTAAATAAAAATATTTTGCAACTTGATCACAATGGAGTAAAAATGACATTTGATGTCAATCACATGAGGAGAGAAGGTGACCGATGACACCACTCTCAAATTATTTACAAGCTATGTCCCTAGGAGATCGCGGGGCCATCTTCGTTTGAGTCGACGGGGAGGGTTGTAGGGGTTGGAGTTGGAAGACAAGGTCTGTGCTGGTGGATTAGGATGGTATGGCAGTTTACTGTGGAAAAGGGTGAAGCGGTAAGAAATGAGGTCTTGAACAAAAGGGATATTAAAATCGTGGTGAAGGGAGTAATTGAATCCATATCCTTATGGAGCTTTTGAGGTTAGTTCTAGGTTTCGGATTGAATTCTTTGGATTATGGATCAAACCCCCTTTTTTTTTTTTTAATTTTTATATACTTAGCTTAAAAGATTACATGAGTAGTTACCCCTGGCATGATGCACTTCTCGACGTCGTCCATGATGCTCTCCCAGGACTGAGGATCTTGAGGTGCGGACGAGGGTAGGAGAGGCCGCAGGTAGCCAGGCTCGATATTGGGGGTGACCCTTCTCTCCTCCAGGGTGCCCATGTACTCACAGATGTAGTCCACCATCTCCTTCCCGCGTCTCCGGAACTCTTCGCGATCCATGTCTCTGGAAAACAACTCTGGAATCAGGTCAAATGAAGCCGCGAACCTTTCGATACGGACGGGTCATAAGTCTGAGATATCTTGGCTGTGAGTGTGAGATCTTAGATTCTGTAATCCATGCTATGCCAACAATAAAACTAGTTTAGTGTGCAGCCATGCAGTCCTTGAACTATGACCTGTACATCTCGAAGGTTGCTCTTTAAGTAAGTGACGACTAAAGAAATATGCTAATAAGATGTTGGACGCACCATCTTATTAGCATATTCCTTTACCTGAATAGTGAACGGGGAAGTAATTATTTCTCAAATTATATCCACTCTCCCTCCCTTTGACTCGGATATCTAGAGTGATGGACAAAATTACCTTACGAGAGGTAGACACTACCTCGATGACGTTTACTCCTGCAGGCAATTCTATTACTGAATGACCCCCGTGGGGTCAGAATAAAGTCCTCGAGAACCGCTTACCACCTACCTTTGACCCAGAAATCTCGCCTGATGAGCTGACCTGTCGAAGCCAGCGCCACCTATCCCCTTCCAGTGCTAATTTCCCGACACCACTTCACGTCAGACGCACCCTCAACCTCAATCTCAATCTAATTACCACCTGTTGAGTCTGGAGGCGTCTCCTTATCACATCCGCGGACTCTTACCTCGGCCAATTTAACTTCTCTTGTCCTCTTTTTATTTTCTTCGCTTTCTATTTTGACTGAAGAGGGAGAATGAAAAAATGGCTATGGTGTAATGGGGTTTCTGAACTTTAAATTAGTCTTCGAAATTAATTAACCCACATTCTTTTTCTTATATGAAAAAGAAATACCTTCCAACTTTATCATATGTCCCGGTAAAATATAAATAATTTAAAATGCAATTTTTAGTATCAATTACAGCCATAATTGTACACTTCTATTGCTGAAAGGAAAAATAATTCGATGGATTAACCCATTGGTGCTGCCTTAATAAACGAAATGTTCGCCTAATATTTATTATTTTAAGTATCTTATGTTATGTGGAGCACGTACTTTTATTCAACTGTTCTTTTGGTTGAAAGAATATTTATTTGAAATGAGTTACATGACAACATATATTTTTTTTGTAACTTATATTTATCTATTATATTTCTGTTGATATAAAAACACTCCAGATTTCTTCAATGTATGCCCAGATTGGTCGTAGTAAGGCCTTGCGTCAGTTTGTTTTCTATTGTCAGATTAGAGTTCTAATTCATGAGTCTTTATAGGACTCCATGTCGTCAATTGATAATTGATTTTTAGTCTTCAAATTTTAGTCAAGATGGAACCCCAGGCAACGAACGGAATTTGAGAGTGGTGAAGGAATTTTGTTTAATTTCACAATTTGAGGAAAGTTTTTTTTTTTCTTTTTTTTAATGGCGTATCAACCTTTGGTCATTAACGCGAGGGAGATCTTTTTAAAAGCGGAAAGATATTTTCAAGAAGAAGAATTTCTTAGCAATAGGTCATGGTGAGGTATAATGAATTTTTAATGCAAGTAGTTAATATATGGGTGGACAAAGTAGTAGTTCCTTTGGAAACTATGAAATTTATAATAAAAAAAAATTGAGAGAGAATGGAAAAAAAGCATACTAAAAATGCATCTAGATAAGATATCAGGAAAGTTTCTTTATTCCTGATTGGTAAGTAACTTGTACGAATTTTGCTTCATTAACTTTGTTCTCAAATTTGCACATATTTCCTGCTATCATGATGGTCTTGTAGGTTTTTGACCTACAGTAATCGATAATTGTCTAAAAAAATTAGAAGGAATTCATATATTTATTTATGTATAATAAAATATATGAATTCCTCACAAAAAGTGTTTGTGTATATATAATTGTTTGGATAACTTATCTAGGAATTAAGTTATTTCCACGGCTATAAAATAGACAAATATGTATCTATGAAGCAACTAGTGTGACAATATTTTTTTATTTTTCTTTATTATGTTTTTTAAAATAGATTTTCTCGTATTGAGAAATTTTGTCATGATTCAGAGGTGTTTAATGCATGTTTCTATGGATATCATGATTATTATTGGAATGTTTTAAGACCAAAATATAGTGTTTTTTTTTGTTCTTCCTAATTAAAATGGTCTGTTTTCTCGCATTCATGGAACGATATGCAATTAAATTCATAAATATGCTTGCTCAGAGTCATGAAATACTGCATGTAGTTGGCCATTCTCTCCTTGTCCCTGAGTGGTTGACAGGGTGGTTTAATAAGAAATTAAATATCTTAATGTTGATATAAAATGCCGAGGTAATTCGAGAATGTATTGAAGGTTGTAAATTTAGTTTATCACTGTATTATTTAAGTTCTGTTACTGCACCCTGTCGCGATGAGAACCTTCAGCACGGCGACTCCAGCTAGTCAGAAATATCGAACTCTGTTCTCCGTGACAATGTGATCAATATCATCTGTGATTAATATTCACAGTGTGTAAACTAGGTTAATTATTGAGACACCTGTGACAAGGCAGGAAACAGCCGTCCTTAGCGTAAATATTATACGTTCTATTAATTTTATCTACTTCCAAAGAAAATAAAAATGTAAAAAATAAATTTCAAATAGTGCAAAAGGGGCTATTTAAATGTAACCACTCTATTGGTATTGACATTTGTATATTTTTATAAAAAAAAACCAGTGCGAATTCACATCTTCACATCACATCGTCAGGTTTGGGAGTTTCTAATCATAAAATATTTTTCTCATTTAATATTGACAAAGCCATTATGAATTTGCAATTGAAACTCCAAAAAATCTAAACTGTTGCAGAGCTATTATTTAACAAAAAAATAAGATTTTTTTTTTTAATTTACAAGAGCGTTTAAACGTTTTGATACTAATTTCAAAAACCTTCTTTTTAAAATTTTTAATATTTTTTGTTATGGCTGTCAATTTCATAGACTAATAATTAAAAATAAAATAATATAATAATTACTATGTATAGCTTAAAAAGTTGAAAATTATGTAATATTTATTAAATACTGATTTTAGTTGTGGTATTTAATCCTACGTTAATTTTATACAAGAAATGCAAGGGAATAGAATAAAAAAACCTTACTACCTTAGCCGTGTTTCGAACCCGGGTCTCCTGTTTTTGGGCAAGTATTCTGACCACTACACCACCAATATTCCATTGCATTTCTTGTATATTTTATTTCTTAGTAGAGAATTTTTTCGGGTTCGATCTAGGTTGATAAAAAAAAAACTACAATTTAATAAATGTATTTTTATTATTTGTTGACGTTTCGGCCTAAATTGTCAGCCATCTTCAGGGCTACTATGAATGCGAGAGGGGATGTCGTATTACTGGTTCAGAGTTTTATTTTATTTTATTTTTATATACATTTTGTAATATTTATAAAACTTTTGTTATTTAGATACTTGCAGAAAATAATTCCCATTTCCTTAAAGATGGATGTAAACAAGATTAAATGACGAAATTTAATTAAAAAGCCTGAGAGAACATGATCATTCTCTTACGTTATGATTATTAATCTTTGCTGTAGATTGTTCGGGAAGGAAGAGTGGGAGATGAACTCAACCATCGTAGTTAAATTCGTAAATTTCTTGCTTAAGAAGCGTTGGTTTTTATTAAGGATATAATATAAAATAGACTTCAGAAAATTACATTTTACACTTTCTGTTTTTCAAAATTCTACAATATCCTTAGTACAACAAAAATAAATCCAAGATTACTTTTTATAAATTACCCCGCCTCGCATTATAATTTTGTCTCTCTCTTACCCCATTTTCCCCTTTATCGATTTTAACCAGAAATAAATTATTCTCAGCAAATGCAATGAAAGTCCTGAATAACAATTTTTTTTTCTATATTCCTAAAATGAATAGATTCTGCCCAATATGCGCTTTGTTGAAAAATGTTATGGAATATCAAATGAAATTTAACACCTTTATCGTTCTATGTAGTCTTTTCGTAAGATTAAAGTTAATAAAATTTTAAATTTTATTGTCCCTCTAACCCCCACTCACGTCTTTGAACCTATTTCATCCATTAACGAACTCATCCAACAGTTTAGAAAGAGCAGCTTAAATTACATTATTTATTTTTATTGTTTTTAACAGTGCATGCAGGCAACACATACATTTATATGTACTTTATATATATATATATATATATATATATAGAGAGAGAGAGAGAGAGAGAGAGAGAGAGAGAGAGAGAGAGAGAGAGAGAGAGAGA
>KZ806980.1:449434-460106 GCA_000696205.2 Oncopeltus fasciatus
ATATAATAATTATTATTTATTGGGTGAAACCTTTTTTTTTTAAATATAAATGCTAAATTCCGCATTTAAGCTTTCCATTGCAATCTCAGGAAAATCTGAATTAGGTTGAAATCAGGAGAGGGGGTGGGGGATGATTTAAAAAACATTACGTAATTTCCTCGTATTTATATCCTTCTTGAATGTCACATGGGAAATCTTCTTAGATTATGAAACTTCATTCTGACGTACTTTTTTTAATTTTTTTTATTATCACCATTTGTATCCGAAACAAAAGCGAGTGGAGAAATAATTGATGCTAATTATATAAGTTAATTTTTTCTTTTAGCTCACATGCAACCACTTATGGTCATAATAGGAGATTGTTTAGAATACAATGACAACCTGTTTTTTACAGGTTGTCACTGTATTCTAAACACCCATGGCACTGGACTACTGCTGGGTAATAAATAAAACCTTTTAAGGCCGGGACTTGACTCACATCGCTAGGCTTGGATGGCACCTCGGCCAATTATATGCTCTGATATCATATATATCTAGTCATTTTAAGCATTGCTGGATTTATTATAATTATTGACCCGCTTTTTACAATAAGTAACTAAAAAAACCCCGGAAAAAATAAATAGGAAATCAATAAAGTGCATAATGATGATCCAAAAGCTTATTCAATGCCTGATGAATTCCTGAACGTTAAAAATTATAATTTGAAAAGTAGAATAAATTATATAATGCTGTATATAATAACACAACGATAGTAAACTATTTATTTCGCTATATTCTGTGCGGAACATTTAATTTTAATCTGAGTGTCGCTAAAAAAAAAAGCTTCTGAATATCCGTTGGAGTCCAAAATTTTTCTAAAGAAATTAAATATTATTTAGGACCAGTTATTTTATATTTTATTGCTAAAGAATTAAAAAAAAAGAATTGAGAATCTTCTCTGATGGAATGTTACTCTAAACATTAATTTTTATTACTTTTCATTCGTCTATCTTCAAAATTTGTAGTCGACCCGGAGAAAAACCTTGCAAACAAATGTTTTTAAAATTATACTATTTTTGTATTCACTAGCCTATTTCTGACCTCATATTATCGAAAAATTGAGAAACATACAAGAACAAGTTGTTATCTGAAGTTCACAATTTTTTACTAAGTAAATTATATGTGAACGGCCTAGCTGTTATTTATTATTTACAAATAATTCATTGAATATGGATGATAAAATTTAAAATAGTTTATATATTTTGATATCATAATACATTTCAATAAGCTTACTCATTTGTCCATGAAAGATTGGTGTATAAAATAGATAAAAAGACCTAAGAAGTGGGGAGCTAACAAGAGTGGAGACGAGTTGGTTAGGGAGGATTCTGGGACAGAGTTTATTTATCGAGAACCTTACATTACCAGTTTCAAAGAAAAATATAATGAGATAGATATACAGAATCAGAAGAAGCGAAGACAGGAAATGGACGAAGAGAGAAATAGGATTGTAAACATGATAAAAAAATTCATGAGAGAAATGAACGAGAAGTTACATCCAGGGGTCGATAAAAAAAAGTTGCAATTCTTTACGATTGTAATTATTGTAAAATATTTAACGGTGTTAAAGTTATCACGGAAGAGAGATAGCAAGGATTGGGAAGAAGAAGAAGATGGCCAAGAGTGTCACAGTGTGAGAAGATGACGGAAGACTATAGGGTATAACGAGAACGAAATGGGAAGAGTTAGAAATCTACTTTAGATGGGAAGAAATATACAAGGATAAATAAGGTGGGAATTATATAAATAGATAGTAGATTATGGAGTTCACCAAGGAGACAGGAGTCTAAGATTTAGGTCCTTAAGTGCTAGTAATTGTGCTCGCAGCGTTAAACAATAGCTATAATTAAGATATCCAAAATATTAGCTAAAGAACGATTGAATACTTTATTTTTAAGTTCTTTTTATTTTTTAGAAACTTTTAAATAGCAATTTTAGGATAATTGTATTTTAGAAATGTCCAGTTTACAAGCTATAATAAATGCAAGATAAAGCAGCATCAAATTTTATTTTAATAATATATACTCATACACATACACATAAACATTGCCGCATCTTGAATAAATTAACAAAGTGACAGTCTTGGAAATCCTCGCTTCTGATATTAAATTGAAAACTACACTTATGTCATACATAATTAAGACATAATATGTTATCAATTCTTATTGGCAATTTCGAAGAAGACAAAATCACTCTATTCAATTTTTGATCGAGTTATCGAACAATATACACAGAACCTGCCACATCTTAAAATCGTATCAATTGTTAAAAATCCTGTGTTTTTTTTTTTTTTTTAAATACAATTTTTCGAGAAATGTCCTCGCGTGAACTTTCAGTGAAAGTCTTGTATTGGCTCGCCAGCTCCTGACAATTCAATCAATATCACATTTACATTTTAAGTGGTTTGTATAAATGCCACTTTCAATAAAATAAAAAAAAAATTTTAAATTCGGTGATGTTATTGAGTGAAGTTTGAGAATTTTTTTTATTTTATTTTTAGGCTGTGAGTATTCTTTCCTTCCTCTCTCTTCAGTTCGAGAAAACAAAAAAAATTCTAATATTATCGTCATACATAATTTTTGAATGTGAAATAGTACTTATTATACATGGATTCAAACTGATTTGGAAGTAAAACAATATGTACATTTTTCTTAATGTTATCTAAAGTAATCTAAAACTTCAGGCCCAAGAAATCAGAAGAACTCTGCCTATATTTTGATACGAGTTATTTTTGAAAAAATTCCATAATCCTGACTCGTCGAGTTTTTTGGGATAACACTCACAACCTCTCATTCTTCCTCTCTTGCACATATTAGTGAATAACGTTCAAATGGAGAGTTTTTTGACCGTAGATATTATTATTAGATGTGACATCTAATATTAGCCATTATTCAAATGGAGAGTTTTTTGACCGTAGATATTATTATTAGATGACTTTAGTTGGGGTTCGGTCAAGGTAGATCCAAAAAAATACAAATTAAAAAAATATTTTTTTTAAATTTCCATTTCTATTTCAGTCATGGAAATGTAAACTTAGTGTCCCTATTATACCTTCTATTCTCCGTCTTCATTGGTTTCTGCAAACCATCTTCTGTGGCGAGCGCTGTCGGACATTGTCCATCTTCTGGCCGAATACATGTGTTCACTGTCACTGTCTGTATTCAACTGTATCACATTTATTCGCCCACGAGGGTGGACAATGTCCTAAAAGCGCTCGCCAACAGAAGATGGTTTGCAGAAACCAATGAAGACGGATAATAAAAGGTATGATAGTTCTATATTCATTGGTAGTGAAAATAACCTTTTAGATTATTTAGTGTCCCTAAGTTCTCTCTTGTCTTCATGATGGGCAGTCCTAAAGATGGCTTACAAAGTAAGCCGAAGCGTTGGTAGATAACCTTTTAAAAAAATACATTTTTTTTTTAAATTTTGGATCTACCTTGGCGAACCCCAACTAAAATTATGTAATAATTAGTGAAGGACTTCTCGCATTTTGTAGACATCCCCAAAACCCCTCATGAATGCCCCACGGAGACCTTGCCTTCCAGAAGTTCCAACTTCTCAGAGTTCCTCAATCTTTGGGAAAGTCCTTTCATTAAGTGCTTCTCGTGACTCTTCGCTTTTAATTACTTGTAATTCCTGAATCCTTCATACCTCTGTGTAATCTGAGCTATTTAATGAAATTATATATTTATTAGCAATACTTCAATAAGGAAATCAAGCTGTTTCCATTTTAGACCCATAATGTATGTAAAAGAAATTCATTTGATTTTTTACCAATTCTGCTTAGGATATGCTAAAGAAATTGATCATTCATAATATTATATATATATATATATATAAAGTTTTCCNATTATATATATATATATATATAACACTATGAATGATCAATTTCTTTAGCATATCCTAAGCAGAATTGGTAAAAAATCAAATGTATTTTTATTCTAATTCTCTAGCGTCCACAATTTTTAATAAAATGAGACTGAGTGTGGTGTATTTAATTTTATTTTTTAAGCCGTTTTATGAGTTCATTTATAGCTAAGAAAAAGTAAGGGTAGTAGTGGAGAGGGGTTTAAAGAAAGACTATTTTCAACAATTTTCCATTTTAGAAGGTCTAAAGCCCGTAGGTACTGATTTCTCATATTTTATTAAAGATGGATGTAAATAAGGACACATAATTTATAAGCCAAAGAGAAAAATTAGTAAATTTCTTCCTTAACAACCTATTATTATAAGGCATTCACAGAACATTAAAATTACAATTTACCCCTATTGTGAGTATTGTGGTTGGGTATCTCTATAAAACCCCCTGATTTAAATAAGAAATTAATTCACTAAGGGTTTGCAGATAAAAGCCTAAATATCGAATTTGGTTTCTACAACACTTTAAGTACATTCTTAAATATTTTTCCATAACATTTTTTTTTAAATATAAATGCTAAATTCCGCATTTAAGCTTTCCATTGCAATCTCAGGAAAATCTGAATTAGGTTGAAATCAGGAGAGGGGGTGGGGGATGATTTAAAAAACATTACGTAATTTCCTCGTATTTATATCCTTCTTGAATGTCACATGGGAAATCTTCTTAGATTATGAAACTTCATTCTGACGTACTTTTTTTAATTTTTTTTATTATCACCATTTGTATCCGAAACAAAAGCGAGTGGAGAAATAATTGATGCTAATTATATAAGTTAATTTTTTCTTTTAGCTCACATGCAACCACTTATGGTCATAATAGGAGATTGTTTAGAATACAATGACAACCTGTTTTTTACAGGTTGTCACTGTATTCTAAACACCCATGGCACTGGACTACTGCTGGGTAATAAATAAAACCTTTTAAGGCCGGGACTTGNAAAAAGTAATGCTAAATATACAAATTAATATATGGCTACCCTTCCATAAAGACAAAGTCTGTGGCATGGAGAGGGAGCTGTCACCAATGAACTCCACTTTGTTAATTTAGCAAATGATTAACAGTACATAAACTACATAAATTCTTAAACCTAGAAGAGATCAAATAAATATTACATAATATATATTTTAGATGTAATTTACTAGCACTATGATATAAAGTTTTGAATTCTACCATGTTACCTTACAGCCTAGAGCTAAGTGGTCATATCTTATACACACATTGTTATCTCTGGATTGCCAGAACAAATACCTCCTTTCTATGTATAAACAAATCCCCTTTCTGTGTAATCTTTTCTATGTATATCTTCAATGAATAAGAAGAGATTTCTTTCGTTGTAGAGAGGTCATACGTGGCGGAATTAGTAATTTTCTTTTGGCTCAACAAGGCCGACTTTACTTTACGGCTGTAGAGATTATTAGTAGGGAATTTGTTAGCAGATCATTAAAAAAAAAATACATTTTTTAAAATCGTATTGTATTTTTTTTTTTAATCAACCTTGACCAAAAGCCATCATATTCTCTACAAGGGAATGAGGAGAGCCCCCCTTGCAGAAACAATCCCTTCGTTCGTCTTGTCTCCCCTCCCCCGCTCTGGACATGGAATCTGTGGCGAAGTCGAAGGCCGCCGAAGCCTCAATCCTCTCTGGAGGTGTTGTTACTCTTCGGTCTCCAGGATCCTGATTGCCTGGATATGGCCCAAGGACGCCAACATCGCCTGACATATCAGTCACGTCCTGTCTTCCGCTACGCTCCTATATAAATATTAAATGTTATCTTTCCCCCCAGCGGTATATTGGCTACGTGAGGAGGGTCAGACTTCTTCTCGACTTGTATTCCTCACGCTCTCAAATTCAATCTTCGACTATCATCATCAGACTTACATTTCATCTTTTTACCGAGATTTAAACGAATAATTTTTTTTTTTTTTTTTACTTTAGAACTTTTTTTTATAAATCCTCCCTCATTTTTTTTTTATAGAGAACTTGTGCTGTTCCTAATGTAAAATATTTTTGATTTTTCATTTTCAATTTTAAAACTAAATATAACAAATGCTCTTGCCAAAAATGTGTCAAAATACAGGTCGCAGAATTTTTTCTTAGCTTTTATTCCCTTACACTCTTTTGCTATCCTTTTCAGTGTGTCTGTGTATCAGTAAAGTACTAATGATTATTATCCAGAGTATACCGTTTTATGTTGAGGATTGTGTTTTTACATTTAGGTATTTACAATTCTTCTACCGGTCATGACCGTGTAGAAAAGTTTATTTTTGCCACATCACAGGATGTGCAAAAAAATATATTTTTGTCACGATAAAGAAGATTTTAAGAGTATATCTGGAAGCCTACATGAACATGTTTATTTTATCAGTTTTTAGTTCAAGGGAACAGAATGAAAAATCTAACTTCCCAGCCAGGGCTCGAACCTGGATCTCCTGCTATATCGAGTCCCAGCCAGGACATTTAGATTTCTTATTCTGTTCCCTTGCACTAGAAATTGTTAAAATTTACATAGGATTAAATACCACAAAAAATATTTATAAAATTAAAATGAAAAAGTAAATAACGAGTCATTTAAACAGCTTGACAATGTGAGCTCCTCCGAGCATAAAACGATATATTCGTCAGCCTCGGAGGTTAGACTCTCGACACTAGTGCAGGGAATTTAATAACTTATCAGGCTTGTCTCGGTGGCGTAAATGGTAACGCACCTGCCCGGAAAGGTTCGTGTCCTGACTGGGACAGTTAGACTTTTATTCTGTGCCCTTGCACTAAAAATTGTTAAAATTTACATGGGATTAAATACCACAAGAAAATTAATATTTATATTTATTTTATGTTAAATAAATGTAATTTATTTATCAATGTCTGTAGGGTTCTCGGAAAAAGATTTTGTAGTTTGCTCAACAATACTGTCAATTATGTTAAGCTAGTTTTTTTTTTTGGTTTTTTTTTTAAATTTAAATAATGGGAACTTAATAAAAGTGGAGATTTTAAATCTGAATTGCGGTTCTTTACTCCTTACAATTAGTTGTATTTTTTTAAATTTAGTTTAATAAAAATCATTAAAAACTTAATGTTATTCATAGTGTCCACTAGGTTTATATGAAATTTAATATGTTGACAAAGTGGCACTCAGTCCTAAGACAATGATCCCAAGTGCAATCTATAAATAGTGGTCAAATTTGTTTTTCTATACTTCTGTTTGTAAAGACCCTTTCAATTTTTGGTGTAACTTGGTAACACCCATCCCTAATTTGGTTTCTTTTTCTTACATCAGGTGGATGGAACTGTGTTCTTATCTATTTTTCTGTGTCTATATTTTCATCTACAAGAATAATCCTTAAATTTTGTTTTCTCCTGGACTTCTATGGACTGTTCAAGGACAGATGGTGTGCGCGTATACGTACAAAACAAAAAAAAAATACAATAATAACCGCGATGTATATAAGTCTAAGAAAAAAAGTAGGGTAAATTGAAGTACACAACTCACAAAAATAGAGCACACAATGTTTATTAAATTTAAGGGGAAACATGTAGCCCTTCGTCAGGATATAGTAGAAAGAAACTAAGGGTGCTGAGGGGAAGGAAGCTCCAAAGAGTTAAGGGTGGTTGAGGGGTTTTTCTTTTGCTGACAATACCAGGGGATGTCGTGACGTTGAAAATGTGGGATGCATACCCACTCTTGTGCCTTTAGTATAAATCGGAAGTTGTAAACTGCTCAACGACTTGAACTTTGAAAACGTCATTATGGATGGGTGTATCAGTGAAAGGGTATATATCAGTGGGGATTGGGTATATCAATGGATATATATTAATGGAATGATCAATTTATATTTGTAGACGTAAACAGCTCTACGACTTGAACATTGAAAACGTCATTATGGATGGGTGTATCAATGAAGGGTATATATCAGTGGGGATTGAGTATATCAATAGATATATACTAATAGAATGATCAATTTATATTTGTAGATGTAAACTGCTCAAGGACTTGAACTTGGAAAACGTCATTAAGGATGGGTATATCAATGGATTAGGTGTAACAGTAAATGGGTATATATCAGTGGGGATTGGATATATCATTCGGTATATATCAATGTAAATCTGTTGACGTAAACTACTCAATGACTTGAACTTGGATGTATATGGAAATGTCTGTGAGCGTGCCTTATTATAGATAGAAAAGAGTATATATATATATATANCAACCCCCTCTCTATCTCTTTCTCTCTCTCCCCTCTCTATCTCTTACCTACACTGTAAGATTCATGAGGATTCTGGAGATTGGTTTTTGAACGTACTCAGCATTTACGAATTGAGAATCTCTCTCTCTCTCTCTCTCTCTCTCTCTCTCTCTCTCCCTATATATATATATATACACATACAGACATACACCACTCACAAACTTACAAAAGTCTGGCTGGTGATCAGGTGACATGGATTCGACATGGTTAGTAAATTGGTTGGCCTTCGAGCATTACGTGTGAAAAATGTACCATGGTTTCGCGAGGGTGAGAAAAATTGTATTCTCCAAAATTATTAGGGGATTATTTTATTTTATTACTAGCGGACCCGGTAAACTTCGTTTTAACAAAATTTTATTTTTTTTGGGCAAACATTAGTGTTGTATTATTACACGAATTAAATAGAGCTTTTAACGAAATATACGGCCTTCAAATAAAAATTCATGGAATACCTATCATAAAGTTTTTTCACAGAATAATTTACATATGGTGTAGATATAGGCTCAATCAAAAAAAGAAACACTTGTATTTAAGGCAAATTGGAAATAAAAATTTGATTTTGCTACGCCCCTCCGCCCGCAGACCGAAAATCAAAAATCAGACTTTACAGTGTCACCCGCCTGAATATTCTTAGGATTCCCTGAAAACTTCATCAAAATCGGCCCTACCGTTACGTTATCAAAATAGTCCATACGTTACATACATACACATATCCTTGTGTGTATATATATATATTATTATCTATATATAGATTGCCAATGTTTCAACCTAACTTGTAAGACATCATTAGGGAGATAGTGATGTATGGAAGGATTTCCGAGGGAGGTTTCTGGTCATATCGCAGTCTGTTTCATTTTTTTTTTTGCTCTGTTAGCCTCCCTTGCAACCACTTAGGGTCATTGGAGGAAGGGGCTATCTACAGGTTGCCACCCCATTTTAAACACCCATAGCTCAGGACAAGCTTTTATTTACCATATAAATAAAAGATTGACCTGGACGGGATTTGAACCCGCGGCGTCAGGATTGCGAGACCCGTACGGATCCTCTGAGCTAGCCTGGCACCCCTTGTTTCATGTTTTAACAGAATATTTTTGGGTTTCAGTGTCACATTTTCACAATTAAAAATAATATATAGTAATTATATGTTATACATTTTTGAAATTTCTCGTTAATAAGCTAAAGTGGACCAATATAATTCAGCAAAACAAATGACTTTTTTTTTCGTGGATTTTTTTAAAAATTGTTTGATTACAATACAGAGTTTCCGTTTGGATTGGTTATTGTCCTGAACTCTGTAACTGAATTTACATATTTATTAAGCTCTATATATTTCTAAATAAAAATTAAATATAAATTGAGTAATGCTTTAAAATAATTATTACAATGTAGTTTCTTATCAAGAAATGTAATATTTGTTAAGAACTAAAAAAAAAAAAAAAAATGAAACTGAAGTAGTCACATTTATTCCATAACCTCAAAGAGTGTTAAGACACTAATATTAATTCAATTATTAGTTCCATTGGGTTCGTTAAGGTTTTTGGTTTTTGTAATTATATACCCTCTTCTGTTGTAGACAGAGTAGAAGAAAAATCCTATTAATTTATGCAGTCGTATCGGAAATTCGTATTTCCTTCTGAATTTAGATAACATAATCTTTAAATTTAAAATGTAGGTGATAAATACTTTATGTACAAAAATAAGAAATCCATGGGTCCACCATTATGGCTACTTGCCATGCTTCTGGTGAACATTAAATATTTTTAGGTCTCTTTTTCTTTTTTTTTTCGTGTTCTATCCATAATTTAATTATTACTTGTGTTTTTTAACCAACAACTAGGTTTCAATTCAAATGGAGAGTTTTTTCGACCGTAGATAATTATCATTAGATGATTTTTTGGGGGGTTTTGTCAAGGTAGATCCAAAAATAATTTACAATTTCCAAAAAAAAAAAATACTTTTTTTTTTTTTTTATCAACCTTGACCAAACCCCAACAAAAAATCATCTAATACTAGGTTTCAATTGTTTTAAATTTTTTGATATTTTAAAATTATAGCTGTTTTTGAGGAGGGAAATCAAATGTGTCGAAACATGTGCAAAATTATTTGAATATTTATGATTTGATGATGTCCATCTAACAAGTAAGGAAGTATCTGGCTAGATCATTTACTGTTTTATCTCGGATAAAGCAGATTGTGGGTTTCACTGTCATGATTTGGAGTATTTATTTTTTATAAATATTCTATTTGGTTGTGGTATTTTATCCCTCGTAAATTTTAAAATTACTGTGTAGCATAACTGGTAAATGCACCGGCCCGGATAGCAGGAGATCCAGGTTAGATTCCTGGCTGGGACAGATAAATTTTTATTCTATTCCCTCTCATTAATTGTTTATTTATTTTTTATTTTAACTGATGATGAATAGTTTTTATTTTTTTTAGTTTTTTTTTTAGTTTTTATTTTTTTAAATT
>KZ806980.1:477178-492248 GCA_000696205.2 Oncopeltus fasciatus
TAAAAAAATATTATTATTAAGAATAAATAATAATTAATTTATCAAGTAATTTTATCTTAAGAACATAAAAGTATTATGGTCCTGACGTTGAGGTAGGTTTTCGACCGACATTGAGTATACTTGTACTCACTCAACTCTCCAATTTTATGTTTTTATATCATACACAATATGGACCTTTTTAAAAAATGTTTTAAATTACATATGTTAGAAAATTCAATTGCACTCCTATATGTTAAAGTGATATTTTTTATACAATTGTAATTTTCTTCTTCAATTGAAAGGCATTAAGTGTCTTTCATTTTTAAGTTACAAGTCCCACTTTTGTTTTTATACCACGAATCCCACCCTAGGATTCATAAGAAAATACCGTGCTTCCAATTATATTTTGCTGAAAGTCATTTTATTATTTTATGAGTCAATGAAATAGATAAATATAAGCATACATCAAATATATACGAAGAAGAAGACAATAATGACAGATTCACAATCTCAATGCAAGGACAAAGTACAGGTCGCGCGGCCATCTTCCTTTTAGTCATTGATGAGGTTTTAGGGATTGGCCAGCGACAAAGATTGGCCATACTGATTAGTAACAAATTAATGAAATGTAATTCAAAAGACAAGCGAAGCCTTTATTGAGTACTGTAACATTAATTATTAAAATATATTGCTATAAACGCATATTATAAAAAAGTAAAATAAATGTAGAAATAAAATAAATAATTCAGATAACATCATTTCCTTTTGCAAATAGCCGACAAGGAAAAAACCATTAAAAAAAAAGCGACTTATAGTATTAAACTATTTATGTGTAAAATACCTTAGACACTTATGGCAGACTATCATTTCGCCAATAATAAATTTTTGTTAATTAAAAAGAAACTCATATAAACTGTATTCAATTTCTTCAGGAAATCCCTTCCGCAAGATAGGGCGGAAAAACTATTTCCCTTCAATATACATGAAGAATGTCAATTCAATAAAGTTAAGGAATAAAAACTGGCAAGCTACACTGGGAGAGCCATTAATAACTGTAAAAAAAAGAAACCTAAATATTATATATAAACGAATTAAATTAAACGACATGAGAAATATATATTTTTGGATTTTTCTCAGCTGTATGAAATAGAGCTAATTGGTAACCTTTTGGACGTACAGGATAATATTAAAATAGATAAACAAAGTATTATTTATAATTAATGCTAATAAAAATCTGAATAATTCTAGTTTCATTCACTCCCTCTTGTTAATTAATTTTCTTACCTTCCCAGCCATTTACATCTAAAAAATCCTCAATTATGTTAAAAGAAATTTTTAAACATTAATAGTCAAGAAAAATTTTCATAAATACATATGACATTATACATATATAAATATATNAGGTTTATGCGCTTAGTGTCTTTACTGAAATATACAGACTACATATTAACTGATATCCCGTAAGAAAATATCCCATATATATGCAAAAACTTATAGACACAGTTACTTTTTAAAATATAATACAAGTGATCTTTGTAAAATAAAATAATTAAAATAACTATATACCTATTTTAAAAATGCAATAAAATTATTTGGTATATTTATTAGATTTTTTGTTTCTTAGTCATGACAAACACTCACATAATCTGCCAATTTTAAGAGCGCGACTTGTCAAATTGCAGTATAGCTATCTAAATGTTATTTGTTTAAATTAAACGGGATAACATTAAAAAATGAAATTTAAAAAAAAAGTATCCACTCTTAGGATCTTGGAAAGAGTGGTATAAATTGTTTGTTCTTCGCATGATTTTGTTTAAAATCTTCAATATAGTCGAATTTTTTATATCTCTTATTTATTCTTTTAACAAATTTTATAAGTGGGTAATGAAATGTTTGTATTAATTAATTAATGTGTGTTATTATTCATATTTTATGCGATATTATTTCGTTGCTTCAAGTATTATTTTGACTTATACCCAATATTTTATAATACTAAAATAAATTATCTACTTTTTTTTTAAATCTTCTTTAATTTAAGTTATTTTTCAAAAGAGCAATTTTTTTTTTCATGGATGTCTCTTATTGCTTTGAAATATTTAGCTTTTGTTATTTTGGAAAAGGAAGAAGTTTTGTTTTTGTACTGAAGAATGTTATTTTCTTACAATTTTCTGTGTATTTTCCCTAAAACTCCCTACAAATGATAAACACCAGCTAAGCAAAGATAAAGTCCAAGTTGAGGCGGTTTATTGCTTAGTGCGAGAGTACCTTACGGAGGGGAGATGTGGTGTCGTCTCTGGCTGATCTCGGACTGGCCCTTCTCAACCTACCCCTTCCTCCCCACCCCTTTTATACCACCCCTCCTCCCACTCCTTGAATTTGTATCCTGCTACAATACATGTCTGTATAATGAAACATATTTTATGTCAACAAAGATATATGATCATAAGAAATTTTGTTGGATTGTTTTCCTAAAAATTCAATACATGTTCATCGTAACATTTATAATCATTACGTTTCCTTAGGCTTTAATAAAATTTTTGAAACGTCAAGTATCATTTTAACCCTCGCTCTTAGTTTTATCCTCAAACTTTTACTGATAGGTTTAGAGCCTTTTGATTGATTAAACATGTTGAAAAACATTTTAAAATCCTTCATTTAAATATTTGTAAAGTTTCGTCCCTTTTAAGTTCAATGGATTCTCACTAGAGAATCTCCTACTCCCTATTAACTATTACAATGGCTTCTTAAATATATTTTTCAGAATAATTGTCATAAAACCGCCCATAGAGTAAGTGAGATTTAAGTACAATAATTTAAGTTCAATGACACTGGAATTATGGGAAGTATGGTTGCCAAGTGACGAGTTGTGGATCAATCCCACTCCAAATCGTTTTTGCATTTCAAAGGAAAATATTTTTCAACTTATTTAAAATTATTAAATCCAATTTCATGACATTAGCATTTACGAAGCCTTCATTTTTATTTAGTGATAAACGTAACCTCTTTAACATAATCTCTTTCTAGAAAATTACTATTTAATAATTTATACATTTTTTATTTTATTATATTGACGTTGAGGTAGGTTTTCGACCNATTATATATATTTTTTTCTACTTTTTTTTTTACATCCCAGTTACTATCATAGAGTAAGGTTCTTTCTACAACTAGTAGCGTATATCTTATCACCCATGGCACTGGAAGGGTTTTATTCCTCCATAAGTGCCTGACCATTGCTATTTTTTTTTGCAGTCAAAAAATAAAAACTCAATTCAAAAACTATTTGTTCAATCGCTTATTTCATTGCAGGTGAACCCCTCTGCTTTTGTTTTTAGCGAATCCTGATTTTTTTTTTAAAGTACAATAATGCTTTATTGGAAAATTAAAAACTATATATAATTGAGTTTTATTTTAAATTTGTAAACCGTTACTCTTTTACATATATTTTTATTGTTAGCCACACAGAATGTTTTTAATGTGTTTGTGTGTGACTGTGTCTGTTTTAAAACAATTATTCACGAAACCTCAAGCTTCTCTCGAACTTACTATATATATATATATATTAGTGGACCCGGCAAACTTCGTTTTGCCAAAAAAATTTTTTTTAGGGTGTTGCTGGCCCTAAGCAAACATTAGTGTTGTATTACCACACGATTTAAATAGAGCTTTTAACGAAATAACGAAATTTACGGCCTTCAAATAAAAATTTATGTAATGCCTCTCATAAAGTTTTTTTCACAGAATAATTTACATATGGTGTAGATATGGGCTCAATCAAAACAGAAACACATGTATTTAAGGCAAATTGGAAATGAAAATTTGATTTTGCCATGCCCCTCCGTCCGCAGACCGAAAATCAAAAATCAGACTTCACAGTGGCCTCCGTCTGAATATTCTGAGGATTTCCTGAAAATTTCATCTAAATCGTCCCAGCCGTTTTAAAGTCTATGTCTATACGTTACAAACATACACATATCCTTGTGTGTATATATATACACACCCATATTCCTTGTATATATAAGGAAAGACCCTTAGCAGCTTGATTTTCAGAAGAAGATAAAACGGCCCTTCTTCCAACTCATATAAGCTCTGGAAGATCTGTGGTTTCCTTTGAGATGTTACTCTTTTGTATGAGTTGTCACCTTTTGACTGACTGACGGATCATTCAAATCCGATTCTTCAGGAATCGCAAGTAAAGATACGGGGGAAAATCTATAAACATGCCGAATGTCAATTCATCAATCATGTTAAAATCTAAAATTAACAATTAACAAATCTACAAATCAATTTATTCAAATTAAATAGATCAATTATGGAAAGAGATGATAAAGACTATCTGTAAATGAGATATTGTTTGGGCTTTGGGCTAATAATTATAGCTATACTGGCTACTAAAATTGGAGGTAGATTCAAACCCCCTTCTCCCTAGTATTATTGTCCTGTACTTTGCCAAGGAAGATTTCTATTTCCTCTCATTTATTTAGTTTCCTGTCTCTTTGCTCTTTGCGCATTGGGGTGACTTGATGAACACCGACGATAAATACTCGTAGAACTTTGAGTATTTTCTTTTCAAGATTTTCTTTGCATCATATTTTTATTTTCGTTGAGTATCGCATCTTAAGATCAACATCTGACTTTCCTACCGACACACGAAGAAGAAAAAAATTCCACATTTGAATAGGTTTGACCGCGTACAATCAACATATTTGAACAATTTTTAGTGCAACGGAACGGAATAAAAAATCTAACTGTACCATCCAGGACTCGAACCCTAATCTCCTGCTATCCGGGCCGGTGCATTTTCCATTTACGCTACCGAGACAAGTCTGATAAGTTATTAAATTCCCCGCACTAGTGTCGAGAGTCTAACCTCCGAGGCAAACGAATATATCGTCTTATGCTCGGAGGACCTGACATTGTCAAGCTGTTTAGATGACTCTCGTTATTTGCTTCTAAATTTTAATGTTATAAATATTATTTTCGCCAGGTTCGAGTCCTGGCTGGGACAGTTAGATTTTTTATTCTGTACCCTTGCACTNGTCGTAGCTCTAGTACACCTTATGAGGTGTTAATGAAGGTTTCCGAACGTCGATCGATAACAGTAAAGACTATATATCTTGCACAGGAATGGGAAGACATTTAAATAAATTCCCAAATGGTATCTACTTCTCTTGAATATTAAATTTGAATTAAGATGATTGACAAAATACCCGGGGGTTCCAAAAGCTTATTTAAACTACTTTTAAAGTATTAATTTTATGTTTAAATCAGGTAAGTGTAAGAGAGGTTAGACCAAAATTTATAGTCGTTATATCTTCATTGTTCTTTGGGTTTCCAGACAAAATATATTTTTAGAATTGTTCTACTTCGTATGTCCGTAGAGCGCTAAGAAATTTCAAATTAAAATGTAAAAAAAACTCACACAAAGAGCAAAGACCAAGGGACCTAAATAGAAATAGAAATTTCCCTAGACAGAGAAAGAGGTATTTATAGGAGGGGTGGCTGTGAAGAAGTGGGTGAATTCCACCCTCAATGCTGTTAGCCAGTACAGGCCCCAAGCCCGTCCAGTAAACATCCCTTATTTACAGGTAGACATTATGACTTCCATCACTTATTTTTATATTTCATATGTTTAATTTAAACAATTATATATAAAGATTTTATAGGTTATTTTTCAATTATGTGTNAGTATACCATATGTTGATAAAAATGTTTTATTTTTGTTTGTTATTGTTTTGTAGTGATTCAGAACATAACCTTCTTAGATGACTAAAATCACTCAAATTTTGATAAGTATGTTTTGTGTGAAAGAGAATTTGGCCTTTTTTCCTTGACATTTGATGTTAGATTGATTTTGCTGTAATATAAAAATTATAATTATTGGTTTTTTTCTATATTTTACTAACTGATTTGGCCCTGGAATTTTTCACCAACTCACTTTCAAAATTATAAAACTTTAAAATAAGACAAAAAAAAGTAGTATAAAAGATAAAGGCTGTAAAATATTTTTAAATTAATAAACAATTTACAAATTTTACACAATTATATTAGTATTTTTATAACTTAATTAAACTAGTTCAATTAATCAAATTTTATTTACTTTTCTCTCTCAATCTTAATATCTTTGCTATTATTTGAGATACAAAAAAATTTATAGAGCGGACTAGGTATAAAATATAATTTTATTAAGCCTATTTTTAATTATTTTTTTATGAAAATGGCTTGCTAAAGTAGAAATTACGAATGAGACATTGCTTGGTGATTGCTACCCCTCCTTCTTCCTACCCATGCAGACTTAAGCAAAGGCTTCTTCTTAGATAATTTTAGTTAGGGTTCGGCCAAAGTAGATTTTAAAAAAAAGTGTATTTTTTTTAAAGATAATCTGCTGCCCGTAAATTATTGTATTTTTTTAAAATCTACCTTGACCGAACCCCAATGAAAATCATCTAAGAAATTATTCTATATTTTTTATTTTTAAATGGAGAGTTTTTGACCGTAGATAATAATCTACTGTCAAAAAACTCTCCATTTAAAGCAAAAACTGTTTTTTTAATTAATGCCCTTTTACCAATGATATATATATATATATACATATACGTATATATATACACACCCATATTCCTTGTATATATAAGGAAAGACCCTTAGCAGCTTGATTTTCAGAAGAAGATAAAACGGCCCTTCTTCCAACTCATATAAGCTCTGGAAGATCTGTGGTTTCCTTTGAGATGTTACTCTTTTGTATGAGTTGTCACCTTTTGACTGACTGACGGATCATTCAAATCCGATTCTTCAGGAATCGCAAGTAAAGATACGGGGGAAAATCTATAAACATGCCGAATGTCAATTCATCAATCATGTTAAAATCTAAAATTAACAATTAACAAATCTACAAATCAATTTATTCAAATTAAATAGATCAATTATGGAAAGAGATGATAAAGACTATCTGTAAATGAGATATTGTTTGGGCTTTGGGCTAATAATTATAGCTATACTGGCTNTACATTATGAGTATTTCTCATTTATAATTTTTATTTTTTCAAGAGAGATCTTGAGAAATTTTTTAAATTCAGGGAGTAGTTTGTCCATCAATAAATTGACTTGGCCATTTTCCGTATGTTATATATAAACATAGTATTAAAACCTAAATGAGACATAAAATTTTAAAAAATTGCCCTTTTTGATTATTATTCTCTGTGAACATTTATCTTATCTCTAATAATAGTTAGTTCTATCATGTATGTATTATGACTAAGTATGAAGTGAAAGTTATTTTCACTAGTTTTGTAAAATCCCCCATTCCATGATATTGGTCATTGACCAATTTAAGTAATGTTTTGTATAAAAACTGCTCAGAAACGGAATTTGGATTCACCAGTATTAATGGTGGGGGGGGGGGGGGAGAAAGCTCACCTCTATGCGTAAGCGAATTTTGTAATGAAATACTCTAAAGTGTTGCGTACACTTGTATGTACCTGTCACATATACCTGAAATACACCTGTTACACACCGCGAAAGTTCGACTTTCATTAAGACATATTAGGAATTAAATTTGGGTATTCCTCAAAACCACTCTCTCCCTAATTCGATTTCAGCCATTAAAGATACATAAAAAGAGTAAACTAAAAAATGGGGAATATTTATTTTAAATAAATATTTATATTATGAAATATATTTGTTTTAAATACTGATACTTAATATATTTTAGATACTGAGCTGGACGAGTAGCCGTGAATCCTATCATTAATCTGTTATCGAGTCTTCTTTGGTTACAGAGTTATTTATCGCCGTTATTATATTCATCCTCATTAATCATTTATAAAAATTAATAGTTATTTTCTTCTGTAAATCTATTGCGTTCTGATTATTGATCTGTTTTTGAATTTTTATATCATTCTTACTAAGCGATTTCTTGGAAAATGTTGTATAATTTTATTTCACACCTACTTTGTTATAATCTTCCTAATAAGGTTTTGTTTTGTTTTCCCCAGTTCTAATAATAACGAAGAGGTTTAAACGGACCATTTTTTTAGTTTCTTCAATAAAGAATTGGTAATGATACTCTTATGTTGAAATTTTTCAAAAGTAGGGTTATGGTACGTGAAAGCTATAACCAATACAGCTTTATCGATATTAATATATAAGTATAATAATACTTGTTATTAATTCCTATAAATTATTTATTCAAGTTAAATTTTTCATTTATTCTCCTCCAGACCTTGATAATAGTGCTACATTTTTTATTAACACTAAAACTATTTTTATACATGCTCTACTTTCAAGGGAGAAGAACATTTCTAATTTCTTATTATTTTCCGGTTTTTTTCTTTTTAAATTCTTGAGTTGGGTATTTTCCGTTACAGCTTAAGCGAGTTAATAAAATAATGTATCAAAGAAAGCATTCGTAACAAATATTATGTTTCTTTGATGTTTCCTGAACTTTAAGAGGACTCTTTTAACATTTTATTATTTGATTTTTTTTAAAACATATACATTATAAAAATACATTCTACCCCTATTATGTTCTTTAAACTTTTTCGTAACTCAAATGACAACATAGATATTACAATTATAAATTTCAGACTCCCTTCCATCACTTCTCCCTTCGAAAAATATCTATTGTATTCGTTATTTATTTTTACATTACTTTATTGATTTTGGCATTTATTCATAAAAAATTCTTAAAAAAATCTAAATATTTTTTTAGTAAAAATGTGTTTCATTCAAAATGTTGTGTTTGAGTGGGCGTGTGCATATATTATTATCAAAAAGTGGTTAATAAAATAAACTACGATACGATGACCTACCTATATGTTAATGGATGGATATCGAGTGTTGAAAAGGTAACTACTCTGAATTAATCATAGACTCTAAAAATAAATAAATAAATTGTTTTGAACATTACATAAATGGCTAAGTTATGTTTTTCCTTAAGAGATAATAAAAACAAAGAAAAAAACATGATAAAAATAAAAGCACATAACATAAAGAAAAATACTCACTACAAAGTAAACTACAGTGACTGGGGAGAAGAAATTCTATACTGAGAAATACTATCATATCATTATCACTTCGTTTATATAATGACGCCATTGCTCTCTTTGAATTCAGAATGGCTCATACATCTTGCCTAGCTAATTTAGCCCCTCGGCTTCTTTTTTTTCTTTCGGACAATCAAAAAATATGTTCTGCTCAAATTCGTGGTCATGAATTACTTCAGCAAAGCTTACGAAGCTTACTCCCTTAATCAAAAAGCCACTTAACAGGCGCCGTTTTCCTGATGAAAGATCTGATTTGTCGTCTTGGAGTTCCTATGAACTGCATTCTGACCAAGGGAGAAACAATGAGTCTACTATTGTCTCCGGCATCTGTGAAACACTGAGCATCCGCAAAACAAGAACTTCCCCACTTCGCCCACAGTCGAATGGTATGGTGGAACGCATGAACAGGACCGCAGGTCGATACTTCTCAAAGGATTTCTCCAAACAGAAACAAGACCAGCACCTGTTCTTGCTCGCGTACCGCATTGCTGTAAACGAGAACATTTGTGACTTAGAATTTAGAATAAAACCCGACGAGAATCACTAATCAACGAAAAATAATTGACGTCATTCCTGAGAAGGTTCGCACCAACATCCTAGACGCTGAAGAAACGATACCACATCCAAGAAGAGAGATTTCCAACCAGAAAACTTAGTATGGCTGCATAATCCTCCCAAACCCCCAAGTGACTGGGAAGAACCTTATGAAATAATAATAAGAATCATATAGATTCAGAATATAAACCCAAGATAATCCACTTCAACTGATTGGCTTTGTATAAAGGATATTACGAACTAGCGGGATACTAGAAGGTTAGGAATTTAACCATAAAAGGACAGGACTCTATCCCACTAATCGCTCCCAAGGACTTCGCTCTCTCTCGCGCATTGTATAGCAGAGGATTTGAGATCGTCCAGAGGAATAGCTACGGTCTTCAGCAAAAAGTTCGGCGGCATCGAAGAATTGGATCAACAGGCACCACTCGAACTGGGACAGCACCTGTTCTACCTGCCGAGCAAGGATTAGCGTCGGGAGCCAACATATGAATATCTACGGAGGTGTTTCATCGACCTATAAACGCAGGACCACCAACTGGCCATCCCCAAGTCAGGTTGCGGATACGACTGCTTGGATTGGAAAGTAGTAAAACAGATGTTAGAGGAGATCATCCCTGGCACAAAGATTGCCATCGTAGCCTTCGTTTTCAACTCGTGTAAAGTTACTACGACCCTTTCACGCCAAAATGTCGCTTTGAATCATGGACCTTCTGGTTCTGGGACTGTCCAGTTTTAAGGGAGGGGGGGTAGTGATGAGGTTATCTCAGGAGGCAGGTAATGAGAGGGCCGTGCCCGTACTGAAGGCGCCACTTGAAAGCGGCTTCCTGCTTCCAGATGACACATCTATTTACACCAGGAGATCCTATGCTCTAGGGAAATCAGAATTTTCTTTTTTACAGTTGTAAAAGTGTCAGATAGCGAGCTGGTCGTGGCCTTAGCAGGAACCTGTGACAAGGAAATTCGTTTTTATCACCCTTACTTCCACGTGCTATCCTACTTGATATGGAATCAGGAAAAACGGGCGCCATTAGGTGTAGTGTAAAACTTTGTTTTCATTGGCGTAAATGGCTATTCGAATTTGTTTTCAAGGTTATCCACATAAAACCTACTGATAAAGTAACTAGAGAACACTTAAACTATCACTTTTTTTTTTGTTTATTCGTTGCTAGATTTATGATTCCCTAATTGCAAGGTTTATGCGCTTAGTGTCTTTACTGAAATATACAGACTACATATTAACTGATATCCCGTAAGAAAATATCCCGTCAAGGAAGATTAAAAAAAAAATATAAATTTTAAAAAAAGTGTATTTTTTTTAAAGATTATCTGCCAACGTTTCGGCTTACATTGTAAGCCATCTTCAGTCATAGAAATGTGACCTTAGGGACAGGACGTCCTCTCTCGTCTTCATGATAGGTAGCCCTTAAGATGGCCTACAATGTAAGCCGAAACGTTGGCAGAAAATCTTTTAAAAAAATACACTTTTTTTTAAATTTGTATTTTTATTTATCTACCTTGACCGAACCCCAACTAAAATCATCTAATAATAATATCTACGGTCAAAAAACTCTCCTTTTGTAAGTAAATTATGTTTTTCAAGTAAGTCCGTTTCTTTCTTCAGATTTTATCAATTTTTTTATGCAGCTGATTTCCCATATGGATACCGCTAGGTAGCCAATCCAATCTAAAATTTTACGCAAAGTTTCAATAAGAGAAAACATTTAAAAATTTAATTTCGAGTATACACATTATATGTGAGTTATCGACCAGGATTTCTGATGAAATTAATTAGTTATTGATGACTTAGGCCTAATAATTTAGAACAACAATGTATTCTAGACCAATATTTTGAGAATATATATTTTTTTCATTAGGGCTGAAACTGCTCATAAACAATTTACTGTTTTAAATTATTACTATATAAAAAATTCTTAAAACTATTATGTAACATTTGGTACAATATAAGTAATAACACATTTTAGATATTTCAGTAAAATTACCAAGACAAGAATTTGGCAAAAAAATTACACAGACAGGATACGTACAAATGGCTTCCATAAACTCCCCAATTCAAAATTCTCAAATTTCCAAGGTTTCAGCACAGAACATATACTTGTATGTAAGTATACATATAATTATTTATTTGGGATTTCGCAATTATAACTTAGTACAACAATTTAATCTAGGACAATTTTTTGAGAATATATTTTTACCATTTTCACATCCTGATGAGGAGAAAATAAACTCTCAAAAAATTGTCCTAGATTAAATTGTTGTACTAAGTTATAATTCCGAAATCCCAAATAAATAATTATATGTATACTTACATACAAGTATATGTTCTGTGCTGAAACCTTGGAAATTTGAGAATTTTGAATTGGAGTGTTTATGGAAGCCATTTGTACGTATCCTGTCTGTGTAATTTTTTTGGCAAGATCGGATGCGATCCACATGTTAGCGAAGGACAATTAGATGGCCGTTGTTTTGTGGTGAGTTATTGCCTCTGGTTCAACGTGCTTCTTCCCCTGCGCTAAATCATCAGAGTTAATTTCCAGAGACGGAATTCATTTGGCGTTTTCTGTACGCCCCTTGAAATTCTATAATTTTAATTTATTTAGTCAATTTTTGTGTGTACGCTTACATCTTCTCACTTACTTGTGCTGTCCAAGTTTTGTCATTCAAACTAACAGATTCAAGCTAGCACACACACACACACACACGTACTTTTTAAATCGTAATTAAACTAATAAATATTAACAAATTATACTTAATTACTTCAAACTACATATAAATAAATAAATAAATAAATATATATATATATATATATATATATATATATATATATATNCACATATATATAATGAAACACTCGGGGCAGCGATATATAGTAATCAGGAACAGGTGGGATAGAGAGTGCAGTGCACACACTAAAAGAAAAAATCACTAGGAGTAAAATTTTTGGGGATTTCTTGCCCTTCGTCGGTGAGAAGTTAAGAGAAACTCGAGACGAAAAGTGCGCCTTTATCCACATTCATCAGGGAAAACCAAATCGCCTTTCTGTTCCTTTGAGTCCCTTTCGCTACACAATACCCCACAGTCTTAGACTCTCTTAACTTCTCGCTGACGAAGGGCGAGCGATCCCCGAAAATTTTACTCCTTGTGATTTTTTTCCTTTTGTATGTGCACTGCACTCTCTATCCCACCTGTTCTAGATTACTATATATATATAGTTTAATTTTTATAAATTTTTGAATGTAACATTTTACANTTTCCCAATTATAACAGTTATTGAAGGAGAAAATTTTCTGACTTTTAAATTGTACTGCATTTTTAATTAAAACCTATAAAAGAATACTTTTGTAGAATGAACTTCTAAGTGAGCCACCTATTACCATTTAACTTTCTTCTTTTTTCTTTTTTAATTAAAGGAATAAATAATCCTTTATTTTCATCCATGGCCATCTAAAAATAACTCTCTTCTGACATGGGCAGCTCTGAGTCAGGCTTCTTTGGATTTCCTTCGGGAAAATGGTGATTATCCGCTTATATTGTAGTAAAGACATTGAGTCTTAGTAATCTATCATGTTTGAATGATACATTCTGTCTTCGAAGAGATCTACTTCTGGGAAAGGAGGAAACATTCATTATTTCTAATCAACACGGTCTTGGAGTTTCTCAAATGGAGCGTGGAATCAAATCTGATCAAGTTGCTTCGGAAAACTGATATAACGAGAGAACTCTCTGTGAAGGAAGATATAGAAGTGCATCACGCAGGTGCTGCGTTAACTAAGCGAATTTCTCAGCATCCTGCTAAGGATTCATCCTAAGTCGATGATTATTTGTATTTGAACTGTCCACAACTCATGCAAACCATCTACTCACCGAGTTTAGACTACCTAATAACACAGGGAAAGAAATGAAAATCCATCATTGTAGGAACTGCATAAGCTAAAAGCGAATTTCTCAGCATCGTAGTTCATCTTCTTTGATGGCATCACAACCCACGGGAGGGGTCAGGAGAACCTGTTTTTTTTTTTTGTTTTTTTGTAAGTTGAATTTAGAGGGTAGGATTTACCTACCCGTCATCCTCGAGTCAGTTGTGGGGAACTGCCTCTTCAAAGCATCCTGACGAGATCCTCCATCTCCAGATGACCAGATCCAAGGAGTGGCTTCCTTCTAGAGGATGTGATCCTAGGATGAGTACTTTGCGTTAGGTGTTGTGTACTGGGTAACCGAGGTGACGTTATTCCCCACTAGCCTTACACCAGGCCAGCCCCTACTGTACAGCTACCCAGTTGATGAATATTTGTATTTGGACTGAATATATGTGTGTGTTTGTCTTGATTTTTGGTTCTGAGAAAATTTTGACAAATTTTTTTTTTTTTTTTTAAATCCGTCGTTAGAACAATCTGAATAGGAGGAAGCCGCTAAGAGAAGAGTGATAAAAGAGAAGAGTGGTATAGGCAGATAGAAAACGGTAGAGAGGTTAGAATATAGGTCTGTACGTTTTTCTACCAGTGGCAAGGGGATTAGTGACCAAGCTTGCTTGGTTTTTGGTATACAACCCTCCCTCCCCCCACTTCCATTCAATAACTACTCACAAAACCCAATCGCTATCGTGCAAATCTTGGTACTTTCACAGGAATACGTCACCAGTTACTTCTTTCATTTGACTATTTTCGTGCCTTGAGAACGAATTAATAAATTATTTGATGATTTTAGTTGAGGTTCGGTCAAGGTAGATCCAAAAAATACAAATTAAAAAAAAAAAGTGTATTTAAAAAAAAAACATTATCTGCCAACGTTTCGGCTTACATCGTAAGCCATCTTCAGGGCTGTAGAAATACAATGTCATGAGAATACAATAATAATTGACAAATTATAACTCTTACATAGCTTTTTACATTCATACTTTTGATATCACATTACATTATGGTAATTCTGTATTATAATATTGTAAAATATTATTGTATTTTTATGACATTGTATTTCTACAAAATTTTTTAATTTATTATGAAATTGGATATTATTTCTCAATTTTTAAGTATTTATTTATAATTTTAATTGCTCTTTTTTTAAATTTTATATAAGGAAAACATTTGTTTATTTAGTGAATATTTTGTTTTAAAAACTGTTCCTTCAATCAGACAGGAATTCAAGGATAATTATTTACCCCATTGAAATGAATCATATCTCACTAAAATAATGATATTAGTTATGGTATGTAACCCCACGTTAAATTTTCTACAAGAAATGCAAAGGAGCCAGAAAAAGAGTTGGAGAGATTATCTAGCTTGCCTCGGTGGTGCATTTGTCAACATACTTGCCCGGAAAGCAGAAGCTCGGGTTCGAGTCCCGGCTGAGATAGTAAGATTTTTTTTTTTTCTAGCTCCCTTTGAATTTCTTGCATATTTCATTTACTCTTGTTCGTATATATATATACTATTCCTTGAAGATGTAAAATTTGTGGTCTATTTATATTTCTTTAAGTC
>KZ806980.1:492295-527794 GCA_000696205.2 Oncopeltus fasciatus
TATATATATATATATATTCTAGCCCTTGAAGATGTAAAATTTGTGGTCTATTTATATTTCTTTAAGTCAAGCGGAAAGGAACCTGAGACAAATTCTCAGTTATTACATTTTGTGAAATATTTATCTATAACCTAAAATATTCTCAAATATAGAAATTGAATAATTGTTATAAATATATTTATTAAATTAGTTTATGTTAACAAATAATAATGTTATTCTCTAACGTTTACATGTTAGAAAGTAAGTAATATATTTAAGGATGTTACTTCCCTGTCATTTCCTATAACTTTCTGGGTTTAATTATTTTCCTATCTCTTATCCTCTTCGGTCATGTGCTTGCGTGTGCAACATCAATTTTTACCTCCAGTTAGTCCATGTTAGTGTGATTGTGTAGGTTTAGTCATTATATTAGTTATTAGTCGTTTACTCTTTTATATTTAGCCATCATTAATGAATCGTTCACCCTGTTCCCACTGAGAGGTAAGTGAAATAGAGCCCCAATGTAGAGAAATTTGTTTTTACCCACAGGGCTGACGTCGAGGAAATCCCGCTACAAAAAGGGAATGAGGGTCATCTCCTTGGACATCTCCAAGGCCGGGACCCCTTCAAATGCTTATTCGCCCTCTGTATCTCTTTTGCATCTCTTACCCAGAAACCCACCACAGATCTGGGCTTACATCTTAGCTCAAAGTACCCCACTGGGATTATTCTTCAGCGAATTTCTCCAACAAAATTTCTTGTAAATTATTGGTATTCCTCCGAGTATATTAACCAAAGTCCTGACCAAACAAATTCTTGCACAATTTGATCCATAGCCTGGAGAAGTGGGACATTTTCTGAGGGTGTTTATGTCTAAAGTTGAGTATGGCCTACAATATTTAAATCTACTCGTTAATTATGGCTCCATTTTAAAATAAAGTACTTGAAAATCGTGGTACATTATGAGATCTACTTAGCAGCTAAAAACACAAACACGAAAATGCTTTATTTAGACACATAAATACCTCAAAACATATACAAATACATTTATTGTTTTATTATTTTTTTCCGATTGAAAATATTAAGGAATTTTTAATTTAGTATCACTCTAAACATTCCCTCGTCCCTCCCACGATTTCAGCCATTAACTGACTAATCTAACATTTTTTAGACACACATAAACACAAACGCACTCACACATATATATTTAGATATATANTCAGAGTATATATATATATATTTATATATAAATTTTGAAAAAATAATTAAACGAAATTTTTGGAAACCATTGGATCAGTTCATTGTTGGATGGTGGGGTTCAAAGGGAGAAAAAAATTTAAAATTCAGTTTCTTAGCTATTTTTAAAGTTCGAAATAAGTATAAAGACCAAAATAAGTGTATAAAGTAATATCATATCATTTGTAAATATAAGTTGGGGAAAAAACATCATTTTTCTTCAATAACTTTATTTAAAAAAAAAAAACTAAAAAAAACTCTTACATATTAAGAAAGATCATTAAGAATAAATTTCGAATGATTTGTGGACCCTCTCTTTTTTAAAATATTGAAACCAAATTTGATATTTACAATATTTATTACATACCCTCGAAATAATTTTGGGTTTGGAAGTGAGTGTTTAATGGATACCGAAATTTATAGTTACAATGTCTTTGTTGTTTTTTGAGTTTCGAATATAGAGCATTATAGGTGTAAAAACATTAAATTTCTAACGTTTATTTTCTATACAATTTTTTACGAAAAACAAACCATAAGGAAGAAATTAAGGAATGTAATTACGATGGGTAAACGTTTCCCCCACTCTACTTCCTGGCCAGTCTACAGCAAACTTTATTAGTCTCATCTTTATTCTCGTTGTTCTCTACGGCTTTTAATATAAATTTCGTCATTTATTCTTATTTATATCATTTTTTAACGAAACATGTGAAACCTGGTTAGATTATGGACTTTTTATTTATATTTTGTGCATTTCCAAGAGTTGATGCAATAATTTCCAAGCAGTAGAATTTAATCGTTTATTAAATTGGGGTAAATTTTAGAAAATGATTAATTTTATTATCTTCTATCGTTAAAGTAAAATTAAAACTATATTTTCGTTGTAGCCTGACATAATGTAGGCATACCATTAAAAAATTATACAATAAATGAAGCTATACTGTAATTATAATATAATTATGAAATGTACAATGTATTTATATTTAAAATTAAATAAAAATAATTAACAGTTTAACTGGCAGAAAATTTTATAAATAGAAAATCTATTGTTTCGAGCCTATGAAACATCTGCTTAACTAATAAAAATTGTAAAATATAATTCAGTCTTCAATGTATTTTTGCGGGCTACGTGTCACTATTAATTAAGTACAAACAAAAAAATTATAATAACATAGTTAATTTATTATAAAAATAATTGCAGCTACTAATTANTATCATACCTTCTATTATCCGTCTTCATTGGTTTCTGCAAACCATCTTCTGTTGGCGAGCGCTTTCGGACATTGTCCACCTTCTGGCCGAATACATGCGTTCATTGTCACTGTCTGTATTCAACTGCGTTTGTATTGTGTGGGTTAGTCGGATGCGTCAGGTATAGCTGTAACAGTCGCTTTGTTGGCGATAAGGTCTGTCACACGCGAGAGTTATAAGGGCCAGAGTCCATTATTTCAGGTATTGTTTGAGGCAGGGATTAGTTGTAATCTCCTTTGTTGAGGTGTTCTAAGTGTTCTGAAAGTTTTTTGTAAATGTGTTTGTGTTTGATACTGTCTGCCTGTGGGTTATGCTGTCTTATGTCTTTTTGCGTTGTTGTCGGTTTGTGTTTCGTCTGTTCGTTTACGTTTGTGTGTTCGTTTTAGTAACAGTAGCGGTCTAATTATGGTGTCAGATTGTGTGTTGAGTTGTTCGTTAATAATGTTTTTGTCAGTGGTCCTTGTTTTGTAGATTTAATAAGCCTTTCTACTAAGAGGTTTCAGGATAACATGTTAATCACTGTCACTTATCATTTATCACTTCGGAGCACGCGATCTGCCATGGAGACTGAGGGAGACGCTGGTTTTATAACTCCGTGGAAGTTGCGAGAAGCTACGCGAAGGAGCTGGAACATTCTCATCTGAAATTCCAAGTAAGCTGACTTCCCTTCAAATGAGATAAAGAAAACAGATGTTATCCATCAATCTTCCCCCTCCCTTACAGATCCGGCCTACACGTCACCCACTTCCCTTGTGTTTATCAGTATATATGTACCAGAGTTGGGTGGGTAAAGTAACGGGAGAATTATGTGTTTTTCAGGGTTTTGGTACATTTGTTATGCATCGCTCACTATTACTCTTGAGATGTGGCGTTGTGTACACTTGGCTCTAGTTGACACCCGCTTACTTATCTATTTATGGGGTGCGAGACTGTAGACATAGAGGATTGCCACCGCCGCCACGGAGATATGAAAAGTGGAGTGCCCCAGGAGGGGTTGGTGGGAGAGGGGAGGGGGTAAGGGATGCCTCTTGAATTCCAGGGCGGGGCTCATCTCGCAGTTATTGCCAGAAGTCCTCATTCCTCGCCTTCCGGATCAGCTGTGGGGGGGGGGAGGGGGTACTTATTGCGACCCCACCATCTCTCCGTACTATTCAACCCGCTATATATATACCCCCCCAGAGGATAGAATTATATTTGTATTAATTCACTTGCCTGTCGGCCGTTCTTGCAGGATATCACTTTGAAGCGGACAATAGATTTATATTTCTGAATATGACAAACGCTTTTCTTCAGCTTGGAATAATTTAGGCAGGAGAGAATATTTGCCTCATACAAGAGGTAAGAATTATATCAGCAGTCAGTCAACCCCTGGAGTACTATAATTCAAATTTCATTCCACCAAATGCCTTCTTGACTAGGGATTATTGCTGTAATTATTTAGTTTATTATTTGTGTTTAAATTTTTCATCTGTTATTGAAATAGGAAGGAATTCAGTTACTGAAGTTATTTCCATGATAGAATTATTTAAAAAACCATTTACTATTTTCTCTTACCCTATGTACTTGGCTCAAAAAAAAATTATTAAAATTTATAATTTTGTATGCATTATATTATTCGAAATATATATGTGTAGGTGTTGTTAATTTCTTTAGCACCCTAAGTTAATTTTTGTCAACGAACATGCCATATGTCGTTTAATGAAAAAAAGAAAAATTAATTTTGTTTCGTTAGGTAGAAAAATCAGACTAGTTAAAATGCTGGTTTATACGGAACAAAAATAATTTTTATTAGATGATTTTTGTTGGGGTTCGGACAAGGTAGATCCACAAAAATACAAATTAAAAAAAAAAGTGTATTTTTTAAAAAAATTATCTGCCGGCGTTTCTGCTTACATTGTAAGCCATCTTCAGGGCTATCATGAAGACGATAGGGGACATGGAATTGTTAACTTAGGGACAGGACGTCCCCTCTCGTCTTCAAGATAGCCCTGAAGATGGCTTACAGTGTAAGCAGAAACGTCGGCAGTTAACTTTTTTTTTTTTAAATATACTTTTTTTTTTAATTTGTATTTTTTTGGATTTACCTTGACCGAACCCCAACAAAAATCATCTAATAATAATACCTACGGTCAAAAAACTCTCCATTTGAAAATAATTTTTGTATGGCAGGGGTTTGATATTTTGCTTTTCTCAACGAATCGTGGCATTTTTCAATTATACGCAAAAAAAAACAAACATAGGCTTAGTTCATTATCCAGAAAAAATGACCCTACAGGAGTGGAGGTTTATCCGAAACAGAAATAGCTTTTTCGATGGAACTAGGTCGATATTCTGTTTAGCGCAGTAAAACTATGAAAAATATTATATCATTATTGAAAAAAAAATTAAGTAGCGAAATTAAAAAGTTTGAATTTGGGGCATACCCAAACACTCAAAATGTTATATAACGCTGTTTCTGCGATTCCTAACTTATCGCGTATCCCTAAATTCCAGGAAAAGAAGGTTCTTACGATGTCAAAGAAGCTTTTGTATATATTTTTTTAATAATATTTTTCTTTATAAGCAGTATTATTGTACTATAGTATTTAGCATTATAATTTCCAATGATCATAAGGGCAATTTTCATGCCGATTGCTCTTGAGACTATTGCTTACGAACCGTTTAGCAGCTTCGTAGTGGCGTTGGTACAGCACTATACTGACTGAGAAAACAAACTTTCATTTGGTAACTTGTCGCGGTTAATATAATAATTTATATATATAAAATAGGATGTGTGTATGCATGTAACGTATGGACTTTAAAACGGCTGGGCCGATTTTGATGAAATTTTCAGGGAATTCTCAGAATATTTAGGCGGGTGTCACTGTGAAGTCTGATTTTTGATTTTCGGTCTGCGGGCGGAGGGGCGTGGCAAAATCAAATTTTCATATTGCACCACCAATGACATATACTTTTTTTTTTTTTCTTTTTCTTGATTTTTTTTTTTTGTTATTTACAAGTTTACGAATTGTTCCTAATGTCAATTCATCAAACAGGTAATATGATTACTGTGGTTCCAGCAACCAATGAAATTTTATAAAAGTAAAAAACAAAACACATCTGTTGGAGTGTGATTAGTGATGGTTGATATCAATAATCACTTTCTTTACTGTTCCTGATCATCTCTATGATTGGATCAGTAAATAAGCTTAAATAGGGATTACCCTTAATAAACATGTTTGACATAACCAACAACATCATTGTTCCTTTTGCACGATTACAGTTTACTAAAATGCCACAAAAAAACAAAAACAAAACAACAGCCATTGCTAAAACAAAACCACCGCAACACGAAAGCAGAGCCGCTGAATCAGCTGAGGAACGCGAATCNAAAAAAAAAAAAAAAAAAAAAAAAAAAAAAAAAAAAAAAAAAAAAAAAAAAAAAAAAACACAGCCATTGCTAAAAAAAACCCACCGCAACACGAAAGCAGAGGGAAAGAAGAGCCACGAAAATCGCGAAAGTGCATATACGTCTAGAGCCGCTGAAACGGAAAGAGAACGCGAATAACGGCTTCAGCAAATGCAGGACAGTACATCTCCTGTGATGAAAAACTTTATGATATGTATTCCATGAATTTTTATTTGTAGGCCGTTAATTTCGTTAAAAGATCTATTTAAATCGTGTGATAATACAACACTAATGTTTGCTTAGGGCCGGCAACGCCCCCCTAAAAAACAGAAAATTTTTGTAAAACGAAGTTTACCGTTTCTTCTTCCGGGTTGGACCGTGTCAAGTAGTTGATAGTTGCCGAGCTTTCGCACATCATGGGGTGGCTTCTTCAGGGCTGAATAAAGAATGAGAGCTGTTGATAGTTGCCGAGCTTTCGCACATCATGTGATGGCTTCTTCAGGGCTGAATAGAGAATGAGAGCTGTTGATAGTTGCCGAGTTTTCGCACATCATGTGATGGCTTCTTCAGGGCTGAATAGAGAATGAGAGCTGTTGATAGTTGCCGAGCTTTCGCACATCATGTGATGGCTTCTTCAGGGCTGAATAGAGAATGAGAGCTGTAAATACATCTGACGGCCGTCGAAGCCTACGTGAACAAAAAAACCAAGTTTGCCGGGTCCGCTAATATATAATATAATAGAGTAATATGTAGGAGCTCTATATAGAAAAGAGTATATCGTGTATTAATATTACAGCCGGGGCGAGAAAAATCTGTCACCCAAGAGCTGTGAAAACTAAGCAGATTTCTATCAAGATGTAAGACGTAAATAAGCCGAAGATGGCAATTTTATGAAGGTACGAATACAATCGAATGCAAAACTGAGAAATTCGCCCAGCTTACACAGCCCCAGCGCGACGGACTTTTTTTTATTCATTTTTTAACCTATTTCTTATTATTTTTCAAGCTGATTTACTTCTATTGGAATCTGTGTTATTTGTCCTCAGATCCCTTTCCCGGACGCCATACTTTATTTTGCTAGACTCCCATGTCCTCATTTGGGATTTAATTAAAGCTAGTCATGTATCAGCTGAGCTCTCCCCTTCTAATCCTAAGAAAATGAAGCGGTATATCCATTCCCATTTCTTTTATTTTATTTTATTTTGATGATTACAATTGTGCGTATTTGTGTGTATGCGTCTGAATATTTTTTTTTTTTTTTTTTTTTTTCATTTAATTGGTAATAATAGTTTCCAATTACTTAAATCTTTGTTATTTTTGTTGGGGTTGATGCGTAAAATACAATTGAAAAAATGTGTATTTCCAGTAGATTCGACACCCCCGATGGCTAAAATTAAATTTAATACTTCTATGCAAACGAAAGGATTGACAAAGAGAACAACTTGAAGAGAGAAAATGGATTTTCAGTCTTGAGTAGTGGATCATAATGGAGGGCAATCAACTTCTAGGTTATTACGCCCTATAAATACCCTTTAATATATTTACTATAAATATTATTATATATATTTTAAAAACAAGGATAGAAAAAATAATTTAATAAATAACTATGAAAGCTTTCTCCTAAAATATCTCATTCTTTAATTTAGATTTTCCAGGCTATACCTGATTTTTTAAGAAAGTTTAACAGCCCATCCACTGTAGAGGGGTTGTTCCCAAGGCACTCCGCCATATTTCTTCCAATGCCTTCCCTAGTGAAGTAATTTTTTTCAGTCTTTATCTAATTGAATGGATTGCTCAGGCTAAAATTTTTAGGTGTTCACTGAAGAGAATGTATGTGCGCGCGCCTATATATATATATATATATATACTATGCAATAATATTACAAATAAGACATCTTTCTGTTAAAACTAATTTTTTTTTTTTTAATTTACAGTGGAAAACTACAGTAAAGGGAAAAATGTTGAAGAGCCGTTGGAAAAAGAAAAAATACCTATTCCAAATTTGCCTGCAGATTTTGTCTGGATGCAGGTAACACATGAGCATAAAATAAGTTGTGAGCTTCATGTTTTGGTAGAAATAATAATGATTTTTATTTATTGATTGCAGGAATGATGTTGCAGGTTAGGAACTTGATAGGTTCAGTCAAAGTTGTAGTTTTCCTGTATTTCTATCGAGACAAGTCTGATAAGTTATTAAATTCCCCGCACTAGTGTCGAGAGTCTAACCTCTGAGGCAGACGAATATATCGTCTTATGCTCGGAGGAGCTGACATTGTCAAGCTGTTTAAATGACTCTCGTTATTTACTTTTAAATTTTAATTTTATAAATTTTTTTGTGGTATTTAATCCCACGTAGATTTTAACAATTTTTAGTGCAAGGGAACAGAATATAAATCTAACCGTCCCAACCAGGCCTTATTTTATTCGCCCCCTGTCCGGCGTAAGACAAAACTCCATATTTCTAATAAGTTTTAATTTCTCCCCTTTCCGTCTCTCTTTACTTAATAAGTTCCTCCATTAGCCTTCAGAGTTCTTTCTTTCTGATTATATTATCCACCAGAAACTGTTCGTAGACTTTTCTTTCAGCCAGCTGGTAAATTTGAATGTAGTTTATTCAATTCGGACTGAAATCGTTTTATAAATATAATTTTATTTTTGGTTTTTAATTCCACGTAAATTTAAATCAATTAATGCAAGGGAATAGAATAAAAAACTGTCCCAGCCAGAACTCGAACCTGGATATCCTGCTAACCGGGCAAGCGCGTTATCCTTGCTAGCAATATTCTATTCCCTTGCATTAATTGATTTAAATTTACGTGGTATTAAAAACCACAAATAAAATTAATATTTATAAATGAAAATAAAAAGTAAATAACGAGAGTCGACAAATAGCTTGACAATATCAGTTCCTTCGAGCGTAAGACGATATATTCGTCTTTCTCGTGGGTTAGACTCTCGCTAGTGTGTTGGGAATTTAATTATCGTCTCGGTGGTGTAATAGGATAACGCGCTTGCCCAGTTAGCAGGAGCTCCAAGTTCGAGCCCTGGCTGGGACAGTTAGATTTTTCCCTTGTATTGATTGCTTGAAATCGTCCTAGTTACTTCATTGTTCCGGTCTACAAACAGAGTATATCGTCCCGATATCTCCTCCACATTAAAATATTCTCCTTGAACATATTACAAGACCTTATTTTTTCTCCCAATTCAAGGAATAATTTTCTCCCACCTAGAGCAGGAAGACTACATCTTTTACTGAACCTATTTTTATTTATTTTATTATTCATCCTGACATCTTACTCTTTCAGAATCCTCATGTTTTGTATATTTATGTAGGTATTTATATTAGTGTGTGAGGTGGGGAAAGAAAGAGAGAGAGAGAGAGAGAGAGAGAGAAAAGCTAGTTCGGAGAAAATATAAAATTTGTCGTGAAAACAACCTCAAATCTATTTATTCCTTCGAATTCGCTGTGATTAAACTATTATTACAGTACTATTAAACTTGAGAAAGTTTTTTAAAATAAATTCATTAAATCCATAAAATCTATTTACTTTAAGAATAAATTAATTAGTGATAGGACTACTTTAGTGGCAATAAAATAGATTTACTACATGGATGGTCATTATTAAGCTATCTCCTGGAATTTATGAATCCTTCAGTATTTCAACATGCCCCAAGCTATTTGGTATAGTGTCCTATTTTATTTGAATTTGCTTGTTTTACACGTATTGTTAAATTTTGTGGCACTGAATTTGAATGTTGATAATTTATATATATATATAAATAACAGGAGGTAGTATACTAGTGCTCGTCGATATTGTTAATCCATTTCTTAGCATTTTTCTTAAAGGAGTTCTGCCTCTGTTTGAAGTACAGAACCACTATATATAACTCCTGAGTTATATATAGTGGTTAGCGTTAAAACGCTGCTAAATCTCCTGAGATTTAGCAGCGTTTTGAAGTATTATTAGAGCAAAATTATTTTAACTTTTTTTTTTAAACTCTCTTTCATCCACTTAGGGCCATGGAAGGAGGGGCATCCTACAGGTTGCTATCCTATTCTAAAAATACATGGCTTAATATTTCTCAATAAAAGCATGCCCGGCCCGGATTTAGGCCCTCAGAGAGGGACAGAGACCCGAACGGATCCCCTGAGCTACCCCGGCGGCCCTTATTCTTAGTTTAATGGAAAATATTTGACAGGACTAGATATGGGAAGGAGGGTAGTAGTTGCAGTAGGTTGTGTTCTAATTGGTAGGTGTAATTATTTGTGATAATAAATTAACTTTATTTTATCTCATTGTACTTTATTATCAGTGACCCGTAACAGTAGTAAAGAAAAATGGTTGACAGCCAGCAAGTTGTCAATGAAATGCTCTCTAGACGTTTTACGTTTCTCCTTTGCCTGAGTGGTCTAAGCCCACCCTCAGATACTGTGTTCTGGTTGGCTACCAGCGACCAATTGCCGATAAGGCCAGAAAGCTTTCCGAGCCGGTATGCTATCCATTGCAACACCGGGACGAGCTAGATAACTTATTACATTCCCAACTCACTAGCGAGAGCCTAACCCACGAGAAAGACGAATACATCGTCTTATGCTCGAAGGAGCTGACATTGTCAAGCTATTTATCGACTCTCGTTATTTACATTTTTAATTTTAAGTTTATAAATTATTATTTAATTGTGGTTTATTATCCCACGTAAATTTCAAACAATTAATGAGAGGGAATAGAATAAAAAATATATCTGTCCTAGTGGTGTAATGGAATCACACCGGTCAGGATAGCAGGAGGTCCAGTTTCGAGCCCTGGCTGGGACAGATAGATTTTTTTATTCTATTCCCTCTCATTAATTGTTTGAAATTTACGTAGGATAATAAACCACAGCTGAATAATTATTTATAAATGAAAACCCAATACTAACTTTCTATTTCTCTCAGACAAAGTATGTTTCTCCTTTCTTTTGTTTATCTTCCTGTATGTTTGGATAAATATAAGTTTTTTAGAATTCTGAATGATTCTGCTGTTGATATTGTTCACATTAATTATTTTAATTTGAAAGTCTACATTCATTACAGAGTAAAAACCGGAGAATAGTGGGTTATTTACTTAAAATATGAAGTACAGGTAAAAAAAGATCTTTTGATTTAGCTCTCATAATATTTAGTTTAGAATAACGATACTCACTACAATAATACTGGTATTACTACAATACTATAATGATAAAATAAAATATAACATTTATACAGCCAAATTGAAATAATAAGGGAGGAAGGTAATAAATGGATGCATAGGTTATTGAACGAAAAAAGACAATCAAGATACTGTGTCCTGGTTGGCTACCAGCGACCAATTGCCGACGAGGCCAGAAGGGGTTCTGAAGTGTTGTGGGGTTTCAGGTGTTGGGCGGGAGCAAGATGCGGAACCTGTTGGACGTGGCTCTCCGAGAGTGGGATGCTGGACGCCCTTTGCTCTGGACCGGCTCTGGCCCCGCTCTTGGCAAGGCCATCTCCTGCGCCGAGGTGGTCAAGAGGAGAGCAGCTGAGATATACCAGTTCAACAAGATCCTCTACAGGAAGTGGGCATTTCTTTGTATTTTATTTTTTGTTTTTTAATTTATACATTATCTGCCTTACTCTTGTAATATTTTACATAACAATAAGGAAAAAGCAATTAGGTTTATCTCGATAGGTGGCTTTAATGTCCCTCATAGTATGAAGTGTATAAAAGTTCAAAGTCCAAAGAACATTCTATTTATAAAGGTAGTTTTATTCGTCTACTCAGTCAAAAATTATTTCACTTTAAAATTGGAGACCATGAAGGTTATTACAACATGTTATGTTATTTATGGTGATAAATATCTAAGTAAAAATCAGCTCCAGTTTTGTGCACTAAAGTAGTTTACATCTAAATGATGAACGTCGCCCAATCCTTGAAAAATAATAGAAAATATTTTTAAACAAATTGAGCCATATATTCATCTTACATTGCAGAAAGACTTAATATCGACCATAAAACAGTTTTCAATCATTTATATAAAACTATCTAAAACAGTTCAGCACACTGGTTCGAAATGAATTAACGAAAGAAAATTTCATAGTCGCTGTATCCTTTTGCAAATGGCTAATGAAGCAAGCGATAAGAATTGAGCCATTGATTGACTACGAGTGATGAAAAGTAGATCACATGTCACAATAATGTGCGAAAAAGTTCCTGGTCAAAGCTCCACCAACCGTGGTAAAGCCTGGATTGACACCAAGGATGTTAATAGTGTGTCTGGTGGGATTGAAAAGGAATCGTTCAACATGAGCTCCTCAAAATGGCCAAACCATTAAGTCTACTATACTGTCAACAATTTAAGGAATTGAAGCAGGTGATCCTGAAAAAAACAGCCATAATTTACCACGAGGAAAGATATTATTTTTCATCGTGACAATACAAGACCTCACATATCTTTACTTGCTTGGCAAAAATTTAGAGCTTGTCTGGGAAGATTTGATGCATTCAATTTAAAGAGCTTTCCTACTATTTGTTTTATTCTCTGAAGAATTATTTTAATGGCGTATAGCTGACATCAATAGAGGTTTGCCTACAGCACTTGGCTCAGTTTTCCTCCCAAAAATCTAAGATCTAACACAGTGACGGAAAAATTATTTTACCTGAAAAGAGGCAAAAGGTCATCTATCAAAAAGGTACACACATTATTGATCAGACTTTAATTTTGTTTAAATTAATTTCCATGCTTTTTCCCCAGCCCTGTCTGTGATGCTGGTGATTTTTTTTTAAATCAAAGAAATCAACCTATTCAAGTTTATGATAAATCTTATCTAGGTCAGGACTGGAACCAGCTGCGCCAGGATTCAAAACCCTAATGAATCTCACCAACTCTTAAGATAAAATTATTCATTTTCTCTTATTTATAACCATCTGTACTACAATATGAGAAAACTGCTTAGTTTTGACTATTTCTTAGTGACAGACATTTTTTATGGTAAGCAATCTGCATTGAACTTTAATTGAACTGACTGGATAGTTAATTAAAGTTCCATGCACAAAAAAATGAGACATATTTACTTATATACGGCTTAACTGGAACTTGAGATGAACCAATTTTCGATAGCTTGTCCCTTCTAGATATAGACAAGTATGGCCAAGGTGACTGAAGCAGCACATTCTTCTCAGCGTAGCCATGTTCCTCTTATCTTCTCACAATGAAAGTCAAAAAATTTTTTGGATTTCATCCTAATCAATTTTTCGACCTACCTTTTAATGAGTTAGCTTTTGTTATAGTTTTAAATTAGTTAATATTGTTTTTCAAGTTTGTGTGTAATAGATGTGCTTACATCCTGAAAGTGCTTAGCTCAAAAATTGCATTATATACTAGTATTTTATTAGTATATAATACAATTATTATTAGTATATAATATTAGTATTGTATACTAAAAAGGTGTATTTCGCGGAGAAAGGAACTTTTTTTTTTTGTTTTATCTTTTATTTCATACTTTTTTTTTTACCTGCTTAGAAATACCTCTGCTTCTCAGACATTTTAAATTGTATGAAAGATCACCTTTGCATGTATATACTATGGAGTTCATGACTCCTCTTATTGTGTTGCAGGTGTGAAGAATTCTGGGAACCTAAGGTGGATGGTCTAGATCGGCTGGTGGTTGTCAGGGAAGTCCCAATGATACACATTCTCCTGTCACATCACCCTATCAATGCAGAACTACCAGGGTAAGTATAACTACCATGGCATGGTTGTACAATGTAGAAGAACCAGGATTCTCTCGTTTTATGTTCTTTAGATATTTAATCGTCCCCCACAACTTTAAAATATCTGTCATTCAATTCCTCGCATTTATTCCAACATAATATCAAAATCATAAGCATTATTTTCCAACTAAAATTATTACCTTAAGCGTAATAACTTTGGACCACTGAGTAATAAACCATCATGGAGCTAATAGGATTCATCTTTAGTCATTGTCCCTTTAAAAATTACCTTTCTCTATTTTTATTCTTAATGGAAAAGTATAAAGACATTGGTAAAATTCTCCTGAAAAATGAAATTCATTACTCCACTTCCTTAGAATTTGATGTTTCACAATTCAAGATCTTTTGCTTAATTTAGATATCTGCTTTCTCTTTAAATTCATTTATTTAGCATTTAAGTATAATGTTTTAGTTTAAATATCTCATTGCAAATTAAAATTATTATTGATAGTTTTGACTAAAATTAAGGAAAACAAATTCTGCCAATTACATGCTAAAATTGCAATAAAACGAATGACTATTGATTGAAATTGCAGAATGGTTATTGAAAAATAGATTATATTGGAATTAAATAATTATTTAAGTATAATCTAGTTCTGAACTACTAATATAAGCAATAAATTATATCAGGAAATGCTCATCATTTATAAATTATGGTATATAGTTTTTCCAATTTGTAATAAGTATTTAAATAATTTTGCATCCTACTACTTTTCTCATACAATCAGTTTTTGTAAAGGAAGGTCTGGACAGATATATATTTCATATCCTTAGGTATTGGTTGGCTTCAAGTTTTAAAGGAAGAAGCTGAAACCGTTTATATCTAGATTAAAAAAAAACAAAAAAACTTAACTAGCGCGAATGACCATCAGCAGTCGATGCGCAATATATAAATTTAAAAAAAACAACTTTGTAATCAAGTTTTGAAAATTAAAAATGAAAAATTTTGTGTAATTTTTTTTGTCTAACCCATTGAGGTACTGAATACCTAACCATGATTTAAATTTCCAACAAGCATGATCAGTTGCTCTTAGGGGAGTACTAAAGGGCATACATATACCCATAATATAACACATAAATATCAATTTGATCATCCATTTAATTTCTTCTGTGTAGTATCATTAAGAATCTGAATTTGTAGGGCACAATGTAGCCCAGAGCGGGCCTATGTAAATAGCTTAATTTTCTTATAGGAAATCTATTGTCCCAAGTCTACAAAGAACTGAAGTAGTAGATCCAGCCTATCACATTTCATTACAAGCCCTGAGAACTGAGCAGCCACACTCAAGAGATGTTACCAGGATTTTCTTTTGCCAAAAATTTCCCAAGCAACCCAGGATCAGTCCAACTCCTCTGTTCCTTATCTTCTTCCTTTAGGCTAAATCTAATCATTCTTTTCTAAATCCATTTCCTCTCATTCCACGCAATACCTCTTGACTTCACCTGGCTTTTCATGAATCCTCAATTCAAAAGCTTCAATTTTACCTCGGATTTTGTGCTCTTTGTGGCTTTGTCACAAATCCAATTCCCTTACTCATTATATTTGCCATCCTGAAAATCCTCTTCTGTGATATACCGAGTCAAACAATAAGTCTCTTCTTCAATTATTATTTCTATAGTCTATTGTCTTTTTAAAAAGCTCATCCTATTTAACAGAATTAAAAAAAAAAATTCTAAATTCATGCTTTAGACTTTTCTGAATGAAATTCTGGAACTTCTGGTGTTGCCAAACTTACTAAAACAGTATCTAGGGCGGACAAAAGTATAAAGAATAATCCTCATGCAAAGAGGACTATCTGACATTACGTTCCTCTCCTCATTTTTAAATCAAATCTAAAGAAGTTAACAGCTCAATGAGTGAGTTCGGATACTAAATGTATTTTATTTTCCAAAACAGGTAATAAATTATAGCTTTATTATTGAATATTTATAGTAATATGACGAGAAAACCTCACCCGAGGTTTCCTATTTGGTTTCTAAAACCAAATAATTTGGTTTCTAAATATTATGCTAAAATATTGAATATATGAGCAATTATTTTGTCTGTATGTTTCAGCTATCAATGCCCGAATAAAATCAACAAGCAACCAGAAGTGCGAAAAAATAAACCAAAGACAAATAGAAAACCAAACATTGACCCTCATGTAGAAAATTCTGGTTTGAGGTTCAACACAGGAAAACCCAAGAAACAGATTCCCACTCCAAATGAAACCAAAAAAGAATAACTCTTCTACTTTTTCCTTAAATACTATTTATTTTTATTGGTACATTCCTAATTATAATCTATATATTGTTGTGTTGATTCATAATAAAAAAAATATGGAAAATTTAAAAGCCTAATTGCATAAAGCCCTTCTATGTCAGAAAACATAAATGAGCATAGATAACTGTGTGACGATAATACTGAGTATATGATGTGATAACTTTCCATCATCTTCACTAGTCATGAAGATAGCTTAGACTAAAATTTTGGCATTAGAAAATAAATATTCCCAATTTTTTAAGGTTGATTCATTTTCCCTAAAACCTAAACTCTAACAAAATATCTATAACAAGTAATTAATAAATCGTTTTTTATTGGTTAAAACTGTAAAGTGGAATAGTATTAAAACTAAGTTTCTCACCATTTATTGTCAAGGACAATTCTTGATTTGATTTTGTTCAAAATTTTTAGATTCATTTGACATCCTTAACTACATTTTAGATGAAGAACATTGTATAAAACATTAGAAAAGTACTTTAACGACTATTAAACATGAATTTATAACTAACAGTAATGAAAATACTAAATATATTTAGTTACATGTTTAGGTAGTTACTATCTTGAAAACCCCCTTGTTGTGGGAAGAAGATAGTAATTAGGAAGAACATCTAACTAATAATCTCTACAGTCAAAAATTCTCCATCTAAATATATTAATATTTAGCCTCTCTATAAACCCCCTCATGAGATGGAGGCCGCAGCAAAAGAGCAGAAGAATAAAGCCGGTATAGTGGTAGGGTTCTAACAGACAGGCCAAGAAGTGGAAGTTCGGAAGAACCTAGGGAGTCTTCACAACCTCATCAGGGTGGCCAGTGCCTTCAATAAGCTCTACATCGACCAAGATTCCCTGGACTGGGAACAGACTTTTGTACTTACCATCCTAAATCCTGATTTGTTATGGCCTAAATATCAATAGATTTGTATACCTCTAAGAAATTAATTTGTTCAATTCAATGTTATGAATAGATAAATAAACAAGTTAACCTTATTTAATAGTTTTCCAATTATTATGTATTAAGAATAAAATACATTTATAGTTTTAAATTAAGTTATCTTATTTGTTTTCATCTCAAATGAAACCTGGGAAATCTGTTTAGATGTAGATGTAGCTCCTGCATGACAGACTTTTGAAAGTCAGACTTGTTTTTTTTCGCATACATTGATCTATTTTTCTTTTTCTAATCCAACTTTCAGTTTTATTTTCTAATTTAAAATGTGTTTCATGGCATTTAAATGAAATAAGTTCCAAATTTGATTGCTATTTTATGATGATTTCTTGCTATTATTGCCTTTACACTTGGTTTTCATTAAGGGCGATCAGTAACTTTCAAAACAACTGTCAAAAGTTTCTAAAAATGTTATGTTATTTGACTAAACTTAAGTTTCAATATTAGGAAGGTTGTTTGAAAAATAATTATCCTCTTTGAAAACACAACTCCAAAACTCATTAATTTTTTCATGTACAGAAATTAATAAATAATCTACAGTATTTACAATTTACTTTTCCAGGTTAGACTGGTTACGTGATGTTCTGTTGTTTGCAACATTCTATTATGGCTTCTCCACTAAACCTAGGGGGGCTCATCTAGGGGAAAATTTCCAATGGGTCTCTCCTAGAATTCATATAGATAAAAGAATTGATGGCAGCATTTCGGATTCTCATGAGGGCAGAAATGATCTTATCCTGGAGAGAAAAATCTTGACCAGGATATAAGGGCCAGTAAGGGATGAGTTTGAGCTTTATGAGCCACATTGAGGATATAGGTGTGACAACATTTAATAGGCTGGGACACCTTGGTGGGCAGGTTATATGTTTGGTAGAGCCCCGAGGAAGTACCAAGAAGAATCTTTGAAGCAGAGATTCATTGCCCTAGATAAGGATGGCCTGAACTCAATTGGATAGATGGTGTGGCACAGGATTCACAAGACTTGCTTGGGATCTGACACAGGAAAATAGGCAGCTTAAAAGTGAGCCACAAGGCAATAGACCAGGACCCATAACAGGATCTAGTGCTATCTGGATGGATGGATTCATGACTAAACCAACCTGAGAGGATTAACTCATGACATAGTTTTTAATTCTAAAATTATTAATTTAGTTTGAATTTTTTAAAACGTAACATGTAAAGAAAGCCCTTTTAGTCTAAATGTTATTTAGACTATTAGACTTGTTGATCAGGGTTTCATTATTTATCTTATAAAATTAATAATTTATAAGTAACACAATTTGGAACTTCAAATTTATTCCATTTACGTGTGGAGTAACAATTAACATAATCAATTAATTCCAATGAAGATTCTCTAAAAATTTTATAATACGATTTAAATTAAAGCAGTGAGAATGAAACTTAAAAGTAAGCCATATAATTTTTGTTAGCTAAAATACAGATAATTTAAAGTTTATAATTCTTAATAGAATTGATTTACCACAATATTAGAATTTATAATCATATTATTTAACTTGTTTTTCATCAAAGCTAAAAGAAAAGTTGAATGATGGTTTCAACGGAATTTAATCATAGAAGTTCAAATGGAGTTTTTGATTGTAAAGATTGGTAGAGAATTTTTAAGGTCATGAATATTTGATTCCGGTGGCAAATTTCCCCTCTTGACTTTATGATAGCCCTGAAAATGGTTTATAATGTAAGCCGAATTTTTGACAGATAATAAAAAAATTAATTTTTATTTTAATTGTATTTTTTGGATCAACCTTGACTGACCCCCAACAAAAATTTTATAACATTAATCATAGAACTACTAATAATCTAAAGTTAGATCAAAGAAAGAACATATTGGTCCTGAAAAAGAAAAATGATAAACAATAATTTGTTTTAACTTATTATATTTTTAAATGGATGATAAATATTAAACTGATTTAATACATTTGAAAGTAATAAATAAAAAGAGAAATTACAAGTGTTTCTACAAATCCCACACAATTATTCAAAACATGCAAAATCACAACTTATATATCAAAAGATCTGATAAAAACTTAAAATTCAATTATATAAATAAAATTACCTATATCACATACAAATTTAAAATGTCCACTACTAGCCTTTTCTTCTAAAAAATTTGATCACATTTGATCAGATAGGAATCATATGATATATGAAGCCAAGAAAACACTTGCGCTTATAAGGGATTGTCAAGCCTGTCATTGATTTAGTTCAATAATGCAATAAGATTCATGGAATCCTATGTTAATTTTGTTAGCTTATTGAAGTTTTAAACAAAAATATAATTCATAAGTTTTACCAAGACATAACCCGACAATTACAATTAATACCAAAACTGGTTTTCATTTATTTTAAATAAATATTTTTGAGTCTATTCAACTACATACAAGATATAATAAAAGAAGATAAGAACATTTGGAGTATAGATGGTCAAAAATTTGTTGTCCCATCTATAGGCACTGGCAAGGTCCCGCACCGTTTTTCTTCACATACATTATAAACAGAAGTCAGAAGCAGCAAAGTATCCACACAAATTACTCCATAAGTTATTAAACAGTTCACACTACTATTTCTCCAATGACTTAATAAGGATTAAATGGGAAAGAAAGTATTTCACCACTATATATGAAGAAAAAAGAATACTATTATTAGATATTTTTTGTTGGGGTTCGGTCAAGGTAGATCCAAAAAACACAAATTTAAAAACGTGTATTTTTTGGATCTACCTTGACCGAACCCCAACCAAAAACATCTAATAATAATATCAACGATTAAAAAAACTCTCTATTTAAAAAAGAATAATGACAGCGAGTCACATTCAGTCCACAGCTATTGCAACATTGCATAGCTTTTCAAGTATTCTGCATAAATGGCTATCAAAGGAATGTGAAGCATTTTTATGGATGCTTGGTATATTGTAATTGATTTGAATGTGGACATTAAGAAATTTTTTTATTAACATTCAGATGAGCTCAATATAAATTTAATGCACTTAAGAGAATAATGTATCAAATTAGATCTGAAGATTGAATAATTTCTCATTTTTAAACCATAAAGAATTTCCACTAACCAGCTTAAGAAGAGATAATATGAACATAATTTATGGTCACAGATCTAGAATATTTAATTAAATTGAGATTTAAAGTAGTAATTTTGTCCCTTGAAATAATTAATACTAATTATTATTATTAATTAATAATCACAATAAACGAATTGTATACAAATTGTGAATAAGCATTTATACAGTTTATTTTAATAATGATACATATAATTTTTGCTAAAAATGTATATTGTTTTGTGTGAAATATAGATTATATTATAATAATAAGAACTAATAATTTCTTATAAGTATAAATGAGGACCACATCTTGTAAATCTAGTAACAAAAATTAATTCATTTGGTCTTGATTTCTGATGATATAGAGAAAAGAAGAATATCATCAAGAACAATAGAGAAAATGAAAACAATCAAAACTAAGAAGTAACAGTAATTTCCTTGAAGTTCACAACTGCCATATATTCTTTTGAGTAATAAACCAGAAGTCAGCCAGAGAAGCTAGTCCTTTTTTTTTTGTTCTTAAGGTAAAAAATTTCTAAAATAATATATATTTAGACATTAATGCATTTCCAAAAAGCAAGTAGTGAGTAAACAATGATTATTAATTTTGCATTCAAAAAATGTTTGAACTGAACAGGATTATGCAGAAATTCGGATTAATTCTAGAGATTAATGAATAGTTTATTGTGTATATATATGGAGAGAGAGAGAGAGAGAGAGAGAGAGTATACAATATTATAAGGATTTATTATATGGTCATTGGATAAAAATGTTGACAATCAAGAAATACTTTATGGTAATTTTTTTAACGACAATGTTAGGAAATTCATTAGGATCTGTGATATGGAATTGTACTAACTACATACTTGAGGTACTTCATTCAACACTTACATTTAAGATTAAAATTTTACCTCGACCTCAAACCAAACAAAATGAGTCATCCCCACACTTCAGCAACTCCATTTCCCTTATCACATGAATCAACCAAGCCCAAAATTAATGTGCTGATATATGTTGAAAAAATCACTCAAATTATTAAAATAAAAACTTAATTTGATAAATTTAAAGCATTTTTAAAGTTGATCTAGAAAGAATGAAAATAAGACATTTTAATTTTTTTTTTTTTAGCTTTTTATGGGTCTTCTTGTTGTGAGTTCGAGAAAATGAATGCTTTTCCTAAAACAGTTAACATTTATTTTTTCATCCCATAAACAAGTCGTTGACTAAGTTAAAACACCTAGAAATATATAATTTCATTTTGATAGTTTTTATACATACATCAAGCTCTAAACCTACATAAGCATTTGCCAAGCTTGATTTTATACTTTCAATAACATAATTTTCACTCAGAAAAATTATCACCTACAGAAAAAAAAGATCAAAACATTTTTAAATATATTAGTGATATATGATGAAAAATTATCTGCTCTTTCAGTACTTTATTTTTTTTATTCATTACTGTTCACATTTAATAGAGATGAAATGTTCTAAAAGAAGTTAAAAATATGGTTCTGAAAGAAGAGACGTAGTAGTTCATCAATTATTTCTTATAATATAATTTCTAAAAATAGAGATTTATAGTTGATAACTTAAGGAATACTATTTTATTATGATTAGGTAGGCACTCTTCAGTAGTTATACTTATAATTCAATTAAATTTCAAAATAAAAGAAATTTTCATTACCATTAATTTGAAAATTTAATTACTTTGGGGGGGGGGGGTCTTTCTAAAATNAATAAATTAAAAAAAAAAATCATGCAATGCTTGTTTATTTAATATAACATTTTTCTTCTTATAAAAATTATATATAAGGAGCAATCATTTAACTGAATGTAGGTTTTCCTTCAAGAATGAGTTTAATAAATAATAATTAATAATAAGGTTTTAACAACTTGTTTATTTTAAATAATATATATCGCGCATCAACTGCTGAATGGTTATTAGCGCTATTAAAATTGTTATTAATGAATAATTAGATTCATTTGTTATCAATTTGGCACATGGGTAATAAATGAAAAACCTCTTAACAGTACAAATGATGCAAAAATTGATCATTATTATTATATAAATAAAATCATTTAGAAAAGACCTGACAGTGGCCAAAAAATAAAAAATTAACACTAATAAACTAAAAGAAAAATAACATTAATAAATACGGAAATGTGATCATAGAAACTTAAATATGTTTTAGAGCAAGCAGTTTTAGTTTTTACTCTTGTAGAATTTTTGATTTTTTAAAAATTCAACTGATATAGACTACAAAGTATAAGGAGTGTTTGGTACAGCTTTCATGTGCAAGTAATTTTAACTGAATATTCATTCATAATAAGCTTGTGGGCTTTTTGTTATTATCCATGACTGTCCCTTCAGTCATTGATAAGTAATACTTTCAGCTTCGCGATAGTATTGCTATTACCTAAATAAACATTGAATATGTAGACGGCATAAGCAATGAACATATATTTGATCTGACTGCTGACTATGACTGTACTCTGAGCAATCTTTCACAAATAAACTTTAGGGCAGCTTCAGTATTTGACCACTCAAATTTTATAATCAGGTAATTCAATTCCTTAATTATCATGGGAGTCTTCAATAATTTTTTGGAAACAAAATCAATATATATATGTCTAAACTTACAGTTCATTGACTGTACTCATGATGGCCCTTCAACTTTAGTAAATAATATTACATGCTTGAAATCATTTAAGCAACACTGTATTTTTCATAAAATGAATTAAAATTTCATTCAGAACATTTATTCTTAAATTCTGATAATTTTTTTATTAAAATCAATTCTGAACTTTTTTGAATGATATTATTAAAACAAACAAAAATAGAATAGGAGGATAACCAAACTGTAGGTTTAATGTGGAAAATCGAAGTTCCACTAAGTTTGTTTCATGAATGTCAATAATGTGCCTTAGAAAATTTAAACTTCTTGAGAACACACTTTCATGTATGTGGGGGAGACTGAAGAGCCGCTAGCAAGGAGTGGCTGGGAGGTCCTCCTGGTTTCTATTTGGGAACTGGCGCCAGACGAGCAGGCGGTTTAGCCTTATCTCAGGCTTCTGATTCACTGGCTCCTCCTGCATCACCTTCTGCAATTGGTACAATTAGGTTGTCCTTTGACATCAGGTTGTACTTGGTGATAAAATGTGTGAAACGCCGACACAAGAATGTCTCATTCTATAAATAATAAAATATAATTATTAAAAAAGAAATCACAGTAGAAATACACTTAAAAGCATCATAATCTTGGAGATTTAAATTGCTTGTAATTATTATTTATGTTAAAAGGTAAACAAGAATACATTCTAAATTTACACAAAGTCTATATCATGGTGTAAATTAATGTTTTTCTAAGTTAGCTAATTTATAACTCTTCTATAAATAAGAAGAAATGTATTAAAAAATAAATTATAAAAGAAATAAATTTGAAGCCACATGGTTCTGGAAATTTTAGTTATGATAAAATATAAGAAATATGAGTGCCAGGGTAGCTAAGGGGATCCATTTGAGTATTTAAATCCCGCGCAGGTCAATCTTATTTCAAAAATAAATCTTATTCTCAATTTATAAATAAAAGCTTGTCCTGAGCCGTGGGTGTTTAGAATGGGGTGGCAACCTTTAGATATCCCCTCTACCCTAATTGGTAGGAAGGGAGACTAACATTTTTTTTTAAAAAGGAAGATAAAAAAGAACAATAATTGTCACTTAGTGATTAGTCTATTCATTATCATGAAATTCATGAGAATTTTCCCAAATTAACATCCTCTACCAAAAAATCAGAATGAAATGTAGTTCATTTTAGTTCCTCAACATTCCATGCAGTCATATTGCTTCTAAGCACAATAGATAACTATAGATTAAGTATAGTAAATAAAAATCAAATAGAATTTTTTTTTACCATAGAGATTATTAGTAGAGATTTTTTGTTATGGTTGGGTCAAGGTTGCTATAAAAAAAAATCTGATCATGAACATTTTATCCAGGTGGCATGACGTATTTTTATCTTTATTCAAAACCGTATAAGGTTGAAATTACTACTTATATAAGCATCATTCTAGTAATAATTTCTTAAATGTAGGGTATAAACATTGAAAAATTTCACACAAAAAATTCATTTAAGGTTGAAATCGGATGAAAAAAGAGTGGGAGAGGGTTTAGATAATAATATTTTCTGTTTCATTTGAGCTACAAAAAGCTTATAGAACATTATATGTGCAAAATATAATTTCAATGTTTATATTGTATACAATTTTAATGAAAAATTAAGGGTATGGGCATCTCCCACTCTTTCTCCAGTCAGTCGTCGTATCTTCCAGTTTGGTGGTCATATTGTCATCTACTCTTTATTTATATCAATCTTGATTGATGCATGGTAAATTTGTTTAAATTGCACAGCTCTTGTGTGCAAGACTCTTTTTTTCACCTTCATTAAATAAGTTAGTGTTATAGGAGAATGGGCCTTACAATAAGCCTTCCATTCTAACACTAATGGCTTTTATTTTTCAATATCTAAATACAGATATAAAGTACTAAGTTAAGTTCATAAACTATTTTTAGCAAGACATTTTTTAAAATCACCTCAAATTCATCGAATATATTCCGGTGATGGAAATAAGCATGAGAAAAAATTCTATAAACTCTTCTACAAACAGATCCAAGTTTGGTGACAGAAGAATCTTTAATACTTATTCTGAAAAAAAAAATAAATAAAATAGATTGTCAGCATTAAAGTTTAAAAATAAAATAACCAGTACAAGTAAAACATACTAAGTATGTGGTTAGATCAATTCTGATTGTTTTTAAAATATTCGAACATTGTTTTTTATTTCAGGAGAGCATGTGCAATATTTCGGAATCATAAAATGTAAACAGTACCATTAGAAGGCTTACAAACAACAGTTAAAGGGAAATTGATGCAACTTTCTTCATTACTTTTAACCATTATACAAGGATAGAATTGAAAAAACACTTAATAATCTGATGACCGAATATCTACATAGAAATTTCAGTAGAGTGGTCACAAAAAATTAATATTAAAATTTGACCCCAAAAAAGATACCAATTGGTTGAAAAAATGTTAGTAAAGCCTTGATATTATAAAATATTTTCAATCTCATTCAGGTAAAGTTTAAAAAAAAAAGCAATTTTAGTAAAAAATCACAGTTTGTCCTTGAACTTTTTGATATAGTTATATTTAGCATTTTTCAGGTCAAGCCGAGACACATATCCACAGAGTGACTTATCAAGCAAAGGCATTAAAACATTCAATTATAACTTTCCAGACTTTGCATTTTGTATTTTTCACTTTGTTTTAACATGCTTATGGCTTATACGGTTGCATTCAAAGGTCAGGAAAAATTTTTCTACATTCAGATACAACTGTGACATTAACAATCCTTAAGCCAATCATAATGATTTTAGCTTTTAATAACATAGACTTTCATACTATATTGTTGGGATCAGTATTTAAAATTTTTGTATAGATTTCAAATTTCTTTAAAAAATCTGGAGTTGGGAGTTGACGGGATGAAAATCAAGAGAGCAAAAAATGTACCATAGGAATCTTTGAAATTTAATTCCCAACAATTTCATTACAGCTGAAAGTTCATCCTGAGCTCTGAGGAATCAACCGAACTATGTCCATGGGAGAAAGAGATTAAAAAGAAAATAGATTCAAATAGATATTTAACAATCTATCATCCAATCTGGGCATCCTCCAAAAGGATCCGACACATGGCTCCCTTATTTGTACAGCTCCAAAAATAAATATTCAGCATTTCTGGACTATTCACTCCTTATCTTCATCTGCATATCTGCACTATTCACCCATCTACACTGCCGGACAAAATTAAAGGATCACTTACAATTACTTCTTTTCTTTCTTCCTATCAGTAATTTTTTCTAACATTTAAGAGACTTTAGTTTTTACTTGTGAGTTTAGTATGAACGTTGTGATGGCCAACAGAAGAGCATTGACCAAAGAGGAATCAATTCGTGCTGTTGCTTTGAGTGAAGAAGGGTTTTCTCAAAGGCATATTGCGCAACGGCTCCAGCGGTCACAATCCGTAGTGTCCAGGGTGCTTAATAGGCACCGTCGAACTGGAGGGCATACAAGAAGAGTCGGACAAGGCCGTCCGAGGTCAACTTCCCACCGTGACGAGAGATTTTTGCAACTGCATGCTCTTCGGGATCGCCGATCAACTGGTAACAGTCTGCGTGGTCTCCTCCAGAGGTTCAGGAATGTGCAAATTTCAGAGCGAACCGTGAGAAGACGACTCAACGATTATGGATTGACCTCCCATCCTTCAGCTACTGGACCTCTTCTCTCCAGGGAACACCGGGTTGAGCGCTTGAGGTTTGCTCGGGAGCACCTAAACTGGACTCAGGAAGATTGGAGCCTCGTATTATTCAGCGATGAGTCAAGATTCTGTCTCCGATCTCCAGATGGACGGGAAAAGGTATGGCGAAGGCGGGGAGAGAGGTATGCTCCATGCACTTTTTCTCCAAGGGTTGCGTTTGGTGGTGGGTCAGTGATGGTGTGGGGGGGCATAAATTTAAACTCCCGTACAGAGTTGGTTCTTGTGAACCGTGGCTCTATAACTGCTGACAGGTACATTAGGGAGGTACTTGAGCCACATGTAATACCTTTCGCCAGAAATATCGCAGGTAACTTTATTTTTATGCACGATAATGCCCGACCTCACGTTGCTCGATCAGTGCAAAATTTCCTCAGACAAGAAGAAATTGACGTTATGGTTTGGCCACCCAGAAGTCCAGATATGAACCCAATAGAGCATGTATGGGACATGCTTGGAAGACGTGTCCGCGCCCGAGACCCACAAAATTTGGCAGATTTAAGGGAAATGTTAGTGGAAGAGTGGAACAACATCCCAGAACAACATGTAAGAGCCCTGGTCGCTGGAATGGGCAGGAGAATGGAAGCAATTATCAGAGCTAGAGGTGGGAATACCAATTATTGATCGTTTTCCTCGAATTCTTCCTTTTTATTCAGTTTTGTTATTTCATTTCATTTCAAAGATTTACTTTTTCATTTTGAGACTGTAGGACATTTTTATTTTTTGATTTGTTTTCCTATTAAAAATTTCTAGAAAAGAATTTTTTATTTTTTATTACGCTTATAATAAAGTGTGACTTCCAAAGAAAAAATAATATTTTCAAAAATACCCTATACAGTTCAGTAATTTCAAAATATTGAAGTGATCCTTAAATTTTGTCCGGTAGAGTATTTTATTTATTTTTTGTATTAGTCTTCATTTCCTTCTTGTATAGTTAGGCTCATCTATTTATAGAAAAAAAAAAAAAAAATTCCAATACACATGTATGAGGCATGACAATCTGTCATAAAATCTGGGCTTTCTCCAAAAGGATCCGTCACATAGCTCTGCTTGTTGTTGCATGCAGCCCTCTAACAATAAATATTTACTTTAAACTATCATACCTTCTATTATCCGTCTTCATTGGTTTCTGCAAACCATCTTCTGTTGGCGGGAGCTTTCGGACATTGTCCATCTTCGTGTCCGAATACATGTGTTCACTGACACTGTCTGTATTCAACTGCATTTGTAATCGGTGGGTTGGTCGGATGCGGAGTATACAAACTGACATGTACATGTAACCAAACGTACATAGAACAAATATCAAAACGAGATTTGACGAACACACATGATCATACAAACTAAATAAATGGGACTCCAACTACGCAAATCATGTGCAAGACAGCAGACACGACCTCAGTGACATACAAACAACCATGATGTTGCTACATAAACAACAGAAGGGACGGAAGATGGGCATTTTAGAAAATATGGAAATTTACAAAAAAAGGACCACATACAATAACATTATTAATGAACAACTTAACACACAATCTGACACCATATTTAGACCTCTACTGTTACTAAAACGTACACACAAACGTAAATGAACAGACGACACACAAACCGACAATAACGCAAAAAGACATAAGACAGTATAATCCATAGTCAGACACTATCAAACACAAACACATTTACAAAAAACTTTCAGAAGACTTAGAACACCTCAACAAAGGAGATTACAACTAATCCCTGCCTCAACTAATACCTGAAATAATGGACACTGACCCTTATAACTCTCGCGTTTGACAGACCTTATTGCCGACAAAGCGACCGTTATAGCTAAACGACTCTTATACCTGATGCATCCGACCAACCCACAGAATACAAAAGCAGTGGAATACAGACAGTGACAGTGAACACATGCATTCGGCCACAAAGATAGACAATGTCCGAAAGCGCTCGCCAACAGAAGATGGTTTGCAGAAAACAATGAAGACGGATAATAGAAGGTATGATAGTTCTATATTCATTGGTAGTGATAATAACCCTTTAGATTATTTACTTAAAATGTGGATCCTTTTTACACTATCCACATATCCATTTCTTCAAACTTCTTGTTTTATAAAATCTAAGGAATTTCACAGTTTCACCTGATGTGCCCACCAAAGCCTTTCAATTTTTATAAAATTCACCATGAGAATAAGGTGTTTCTCATGATTTCTACATATCTTCCAACTGTCCTCCTCCATAACAGTTCCTTATGATTTTTTGCCCAAAAACTATGGTCTGTATTCTTTAATTCATGTGAATGCCTGAGTCTCTAAAGCATGAGATCATGGCGAAAAAGTATCTCATATAACCTTACTTTTTTTGACAAAAGATAAGCAGAATGACAGAACATGCGAAATCTAAATAGGTAAAATTGGGTGTTTTAAAGATACATGAAGTACTCTTTATGGCAGGAAAATTTTTTTACTAATATTTTTTCCATTTCTGAATCATAAATTATTAAAAAAACATAACATTTTAAATGAGGGGGAACATTTTTATTTTCTTGAAATCCATTACATAATCTTAAGAAAATAAACTATAAATCTATTTAACATCCATATCTATAAAATTTTGTTCAATTTAAAATTGAATGATAATTAAAGAGTTTATAACTTATATTGTGAAATTTGAACTGTAAGAAGCAATGATACATCTTAATCTAAAATATTAAATGTAACCATTTAGTCTAGCCTCTATGAAACAAAAAATTATAATTAGGATTTAAATCCATTCCCAAGCTCAACTAAAATTGTTAATGCCCTTTGAAAATCAAAGGAGTGAAAGAATAAGCAAGAGAGAAAAAAAGTAAATAGAATGGGGAGCAATGAGTTTCCTTACCGGCTGGGAAAATATTTATTACTATTGAGAAGGCAAGCAGCACCATCAAGTGTATGCCTGGTATAGTCAATGGCAGGACATTCTTTGGGAGTCTTGTGCGCGGCACAGAGGAAGATCCATTGCTCGGTTGCTGTCATCTGAGTACAATTTTCTGGGAGGCACTCCCCCTGCAATCGTACAGCCAGGCCATTCAGCTCCATACAGAATTGTCTATAAACAAAATACCTAATCTAGTAAATTTTCTTGATGTAAGAAAATTATACTTAAATATTATGAAAAAGATTAATCTTCACTAATTGGATGACTCCTCATCTGTTGAAACAGAAGGGAAAAAAAACTAAAGTGCTTGCTTCACCTGTAATAATACCTTTGTCATAAATGTGAATGGAGTGCTTTCGAAGCTTGAAGTCCTATCTTCAGAGTTCAGAAAGCTTCCAGGCATGAGTGATAGTTGTTTTTTTTTTATTATAGTAAAATAATAAAAGAATTTTAATTATGACTTTTGACTATGTAAGACTATCTGAGGAAATGGCTAATCCAAGGTACTAGTCAATTCCACAGGTAAATAAGAGTTTACTGCAGATAGGATTAGGGTACTAAGGTAAGCCAACATTTTAATATAATTAAAGGATTTTGGCTTTGCATTCTTATGTAACATCCTTAGTATATGTTTTTCATAAAATATTAATGTCATAAAATTATATTTTCATCTAATAAGCCATATAAATTTTCCATTACTTCAACAATAAAGAAGTTGTTAATTTTTTTATTTTATTTTGACCACTTAGCTATCAACAATCTTATCAAATGATTTGTAAAAAAAAAAAAAATATCATGAGCTGGATTAGTAGATAATTTTTGTTGGATTTAGGTCAAGATTGATCCCAAAAAAATTCAATTTTAAAAAATGGAGCCAAAAAGAGCAGATAATAAAAAATAAATTTTTTTTAAATTGTATTTTTTGAATCAACCATGACCTAACCCCAACAAAAATTCTCTACTAATAATCTACCGACAAAACTCTCCACTTGAACTATAGCTGCAGCACTTACAAACTATATACTCTTTAGGCGGAGAGTTTTTGATGGCAGAGATTATTAGTAGAGAATTTTTGTTGGGGTTCACAATTTATCAAATTGTGTTTTTTTTTTTAATCAACCTTGACTGAACCCCAACACAAATTCTTTACATACATATACATAGTATGTGTGTGGGTTTTAGGCTTTTTACATACAAATGGTATGTTTGTATGTATACACACACACACACACACACACAATACTTAAAAACACATAATTTTACTCAGAGCATATTTCATATGGAGTATCGGAATCCTATTATGCCATTTAAATCAGAATGGAAATTATGAATAAAATATTTTCATAAAAAATAATATCATCATACCAATGTGGATAGCTTGATTTTCTTGAGGGAAATCTATTGGTAATAGCCTGCCTTATAACAAACAGTGTTTCGACCCCAAACCTCACATATGAGAAGCCTTCAAAATAAAATAGTCATAATAGAAAAAATAAAAAATATGGGAACTCATGAGTTTACTCCTCCAGTCAAAATATAAATAGGAGTTTATTGTAGATAGGGTAGTTTAACATGAGAAGGGATTAATAAGGGAACTTGCAGAAGCCACCAACAATTTTGTTATTTCCAACAGTATAGGATTTAATTTAGATATGGGAGAAACAACTAAAGTAGCTTTTACTCTTTAAGCACAAAGTTAACCTACCAAATAATGAATTTATTGACAAAACTGACTAGCAAAATTTTGAATGCTACTCACAGTGAAAAATAAGAGTAACTTAAAAATACTAAGCATCCTTTAATATAAATACACCATTTACATTATTCAAATTATATGTTTAAGCCACAATGATAAATGTAGTATTATTATTATTCAAAACAAATTGTATCTACCTCAAGTGTTCATACTTCCAAACACCTTCATCCTGACTTTCAGGTGGAGTAAGTATTATTTCAATATTCGATGGGTCTTTTCGTATTTGTTGCTGAATGTACTGTTGAACTGCCAAAGTACTATCCATTTCTTCAAAGGGTTCATCTGGCCAGCCATTAAAATTCTAGAATGAAAATTAGAATATCAAATGAAAAAATTGCAAATATGTTCACACAGAAATTTAATGTTAATTTCGACAAGGACTAAACTGAAAAATTTAGTTTAGTGAAAGACTTATAAAACAGTCAAAACTCGTAAGAGGACTACTCCATAAAAATTGCTTGGATTTATTTTATTAATTCATTGATAAGTATATTTGTTTAATATATTTTAACCAATTATTTCCTATAACAAAAAAAACAACCTAAACAAAAAAAGAGAAGAATCTGTCACAGTGGACTGACAATCTCCAATAAATTAGGAAAATAATTTTAAAATAAATAAAAGCTCAATATATCTGAAGCAGTTCACACTAAAAGTTAAAATGAATGAATAATTGTCTTATGAGGTTAAAGCATAAAACAAGGGTCATCAATGTATATGAGAATAAATAAATATCTATACATTTTGAAAAAAACAAAAAAAAAACAACAACAACAGATATTGTCATTTTGACATTTAAGTTTTTTATTCTCTTTAAAGCCATAAATCCTTAGCTAAACAACTCTATGAAACATTAACAACTGTACTTGACAGGAAAACTTATTAATTGATAAAGTAAGTCTTCAAACACAGCATTTTCTTAAAAGCTATCAAGCTTATAGAAGAAAAAATTGTAATACAAAATAAACTTTATGATACACAACTATAAGAAAAATGAAAGTAATTCTCCATTTTTAATGGCAAAATCAAGGGTGAAAGCAGTTTAATCAACAATGTTAAAGAAAGCTGTTTACCAAACAAAAATTTACCCAACAGTTGGCTTCCTTACTATATTTTAAAATTGATTACCAGTTGTATTATAACCTAGTGATATAATATTTAATACAAAAAAGAAGACCATAAATAATTTAGGACATTATCATAAGAATTTATCAATAATAAATATGTGCATTCAATCAACCACCTAGAATACAAAAACTGTCAAACACATTCATAAGAGTAATTACTGTTTACTAATATTTCAATTTGGATATCAATTACAAACTATTATAGGCAAGGAAACCCTCCCTTATCCTTATATTAAACTTTGATTATTATTTTGAATAAACTTAGGTAGCTTATTTCTTTAAAACTTTAATGAAAGTTTATAAATAGCTATTCAAAATACCATAATCAAAATAATTTGGAATTGCACACACCTAGTACATATATGTTAACAGTAATATCCAAAAGATATTAATACTTACTTAAGGATAATAAAAGCGATAAAACAAAGAGAAATTTACTCAAAAACTGATAATAGCTTTAGGCTTATAAAGAAAAATTTGCAGCTAACATATTGACATCTTTAACTTAAACAATATTTGAATACCTTAGCTTTAGTGCCAGGACGGTTTCTTCTGAGTATAGTTGAGCCATCGGCCATCTTCATTTTGAAGTAATTTGAATGTATTGCGACCACAATTTTGACAAATTTAAAAAAAAATACAAGACAGATCAAATTACGGGTTCAAAATGGCCGCATTTTCTCACTCTAACCTGTTAGTCAGCACCGTACTTTATATAGAAATAAAGTAATAGAGGAGATTCTTTGGATTCCCCCTTTTCCCTGAAAAAAAATTTTTGAGTGCAGGAGGGTAGATGACGGGTGATAAGCAGTTTATATTTATTGGCAGCCATCTTGAAACTAACATTGAATATACAGATCAGCCATGAATAAGAATTTAACAAAATCAATTTATAGCTATGGCAAATGTTTTCAATAATTATACAGTACTGCCATTTATATTTTTAAATGACGTGGTTTATGTTCCAGTATAAGAGAAAAAATATTTTTATGAAATTTATTATTGAAATAGGGAGAATAATCAATTTATTCGATAAGGAGAATTTCTACAGTTCAAAAATAATGAATTTTAAAATGCTCCTGTTAAGAGAATCTTGACAGAAATCGTTTTAAAAAAGAATCGATGTTTAATTGTAAAGCGAGAATTTTAGTATGGAAGGTTCTCAGTAAGGTTATTCTAACAATCTTGTTTACTATCATTTATTTAAATAAATATTTTTTCCTTCTGACGGGAATATAGTTATAAACCTCAAGATGCCACGAATAATGATTAAAGGTGGTGTTTGGAGGAATACTGAGGTAAAGAAAAATTGTGTCTTAATTCTAGATAAGAGATAGTACAACCTTATATATAGATTTTTAAATAGCTTGAAATAACCGAATATTATTGATCACTAAATTATATTTGTACTTATGGTGATATGAGTTTATTTCAGAGATTATGATAAAGCATAATAAAGCGTTATGTTAAACCCTATTTAGTGGGTTTAATTCTATATGTAACATGACCAATTTAAAATAATAATAAAAACTGTAAGAGCACTGATTATTCCAATCTGTATTGTTCAGTTGTAGATTTTGTAAATTTAATGACCAACTGTACTTATTCTTTTATCAGGACTAATTAAGAAATTATAACTGATTAAGGGATATTTCCAATAAAGTATTGTAATCTTTACTAAGAAAAAGAACTTAGGTAACTTATAAGTTCTGTTTTTGAGATTGTATGATCTGGAAGAAGTGAAAATCACCAAAAAGTGAATAATAATTCTAACCAACAAAAAGAGAAACAATTATGAAAAATTCTGAGTTAAACAACACATTTGTAATAATGCAAGTGTCATTAATTATAGTAGTATAGGTACATATAATTGTATCGAACCCGATTTATTTTTAGAATCATTAAATGAATCATTGGTGCTGATTTTTGAGTCACCAGTCAATACAAAAAATAAATAAAACAAATATTTTGTCTAAGAAAAAAAAAATATAAAAACTTATAGCAACTTTTGAGGTAAGCCATTTGTGGGGCATTGATAGTAAAAAAATTTAATTATGATTCACTGTGGACAGATGTACATTTAAGGCGCTTATTAAAATACTGTGTGATTTGAAAAAAAAATTAACACTTAAGTCTTAGGGTTTAAATCCTGATGTTTATAAAACTGTGTTAAAAGTTATTAATTTTCAGTTTTAAAATTTAATTTAATTTCCTTAGAGTTATCTGATAAAATTCATATTAAATTTGGTTCTCCACTTGGACATTCACAACTTTACTTTTAGCTTTGTTAGTTTTTGAAATTCAATTTTTATAATTTTCCACGGTATATTAGGTATAAGTAAAATTAAATTTCAAACAGGTGATAATAAATTTGCTTAGACTCCCATTCCCTCCAACATTAATAATTTATTAATATTAATTTAGTTTAGGATAACCATTGAAGAAAGAAAAATCTGTGAGCCAAAATATAGACCTCAATGCATTCATTTGAGTAGCACATTCCCTGGGCTGGAGTTTTATCGGTTTAGCTGTTTGAACAACTTTAAACTTTAACCTCTTAGGGCTGAGTTCTTACGAAATTAGGTAGGCACTGCGTTGGAACAGGCAAAATCTAAATCTCAAAAATCATTAAATTCAGTTCAGTTGTTTCTGAAAAAAAAATAAAGAAAATTTAAGGCTATTACAGGCATACTTTATTTATTTAATTTGCATATTCTACATGTATGAAATGTAAAAAAAAAAAATTAAAATTTGTATGGGGGGGGCATGATTAAGTAAATTTAATTTGTCTTGCTGATTACAGTAGTTTATTTTCTATTTATAAAATAAAGTATAAGTATTCCTCAACAGAAATGAAAATGTACAGTACAACTATAATTTGTAGTCAATAACGATTGGAAATTATGATTTCAGTAAAATAAAATAAAAATTTATTCATGAAATGAAATAAATTTATTAATTAATTTCAAGTTAATAAGTGGCCATGCTTTAAAAGAACAGAGGGTCAATGTAATATTTTAATTCTTAAAAACTTTATAATAATTCAATTTTTTAAACTTTACTCTAAGGTTTGAGCGAAGATTGAAAATAAAAATTATTATTGCTGCAGTTTACTTTTTGTTAACCATATCAATATAATTCCTTTTATGTATTTAGTCTTATATTCTTCACCTTCAATTTGTTGCATATTTTGATAAATGATGATTTATCAAACATAATGATTTATGTCATGAATAACATGCACTTTCTTTAAATAATATATGATAGTTTTTGAAATTTTAAAGGAAGAGTAAATTATATTTATTAATTTAATCATGTTATATTTTAAATTAAAGCTGATGCAATAAAGTTTAAAATGAGCTATCAAACATTCTCCTATTGCCATTTAAGCTAACCTTTAAGCATTTATATTATTCTATTTGCAAATTAAAAAAAAAA